>CAUYON010060556.1:0-10094 GCA_963573935.1 Arctocebus calabarensis
GATGGAGACTTTACCTCTTTCATGTTTACATGGATGGAGCTGGAACATATTCTTCTTAGCAAAGTATCTCAAGAATGGAAGAAAAAGTATCCAATGTACTCAGCCCTACTATGAAGCTAATTTATAGCTTTCATAGGAAGGCTAAAATCTAATTATAGCACAAGAATATGGGGGAAAGAGCAAGGGACGGGAGGGGAAGGGGAAGATGGGTGGAGGGAGGGTGATTGGTGGGATCACATCTACGGTGCATCTTAGAAGGGTACAGGTGAAACTTACTAAATGCAGAATATAAATGTCTTCATATAGTGATTGAGAAAATGCCATGAAGGCTATATTAAACAGTTTGATGAAAATGTTTCAGATTATATATGAAGTCAGCACATTGTGCCCCATGATTGCACTAATGTACACAATTATGATTTAATAAAAATAAAAAAAATTTAAACAAAACAAAGGTCCCTGCAAACTTTTCTTGATATCTGACACCACAAGTAAGCAAAAAAAGTCCTCACAAAATCAGCATGCGGCCCACACACAACTCAGACACCTCTGGATCCCCTCTGTCCCAGCCTAAAATTGGCAGTTTACTCAGCCTTCTTCCCCCAGCTACCAATAAAATCACTTTTCATCATCAGTCCTGGATTCCTATCTCTAGACTAACACCAAGACCCCAAATTGCTCACCTGAACTGAAGTGGCACCCACTTACAAACTTGTAGAGGGACATGGTCCCCCAAAGTTATAAGTCAGGAATAAAGGCCGGTAAACAAGGGCCTTAGAGTCTCCTCAGTAAGCTTCTAATCCACACTCTAGTCAAAGGTTTTACTCTTTCAAAAACACTGACATAAGAAGGGATTGTCACAGGTCAAGGCAAAACACAAAAAAGAGCAGAGATAGAGGGAAAAGGAACGAATGGGTTAGGGGCCATAGCACAGACTTGAAAGAATGAATAAGCACATGGATGACAGAGGGATTTCGCCCTTAATCTGAAACAGGCTCTGCAAAAAACAAAACATTGAGAACCTTAACTCAGAGAGCTCTACCCAGCCAAAGAGTTGGCACAATAGACAGGGACAAGGACACAACCTGGGAGTGGACTCAAGTGTTATCTGTCATGCCCCAGGGTGACCAACCACAGTTCCAGGGTTGATACTAAGTCACCTCTAGAAGATATAAAGTTCAGGGTTTTATCACCAAAGTCAACCTCCAAGGAAAGCGTCTCACCATCCTACACAATCTCACAGCGTCCCACTAATGCTGTGAGCAGTGTGGCACTATCGTCCACCAGGGTCAGGGACAATATAATTTAGGGGTAAGTATCCATTGCCACAGATCACAGACACAGGGCAATCAGGGACAAAAGGGGCCGCAGCTGGTAGAAGTCATGGTGGAGTGAGGGGGGCCTATTGAGGGGCCCTTCAGTGACCACATACTGGAGCAAGAGTGAGTGTCCAGGGCTTAGAGAATCAGTGTTCCCAGAGCAACTGGCTCCTGAGCTCCAACTGTGCTGGTTGGAGGACAGCTACAGGCCAGCTGTGCTTAGAGCAACCATTCTTACCTGCAAGCAAATAAGCTATGAGAGGTCCCGTCACAGGACAGCAGCCCAAAGTCAACATAGGCCTCCACGTAAGTTTCACAGGGGGTTTTCCTTTTCATTCTTAAACTCCTGAATGACTCAGAGAAACTATCTCTTTGATCCGGGCTTGAAGGTAAATTCAGCCATTGACTTAGCCCTTCTCAGTCCTGAAGGTACATTGCACCCAGCTGGGGATTCTGTTTCTAAGTTGCCTGGGGACCACTCCAGTTCAATTTTATCTGACTCCCCAGGGGTGAACCCAGGCCTCGGCATTTGTTTAAAAGTTCCCCCAGGCAGTTCTAACGCCCCAGGTTGAGAATGTCTGGCCTAGACCCAGGTGAGGCCCTATCCCTAGGAAGCATCCACTGTGGGGGAAAACTGAAGGAGATGCAGGGAGGGGAGGGATGTCCCCACCAGGAGGAAGGGGGGGCACCTAAGAGGCCTGCACTGCATTTGTGCACCAATCAGGTGAAAAAAATGAGTAGGCCCACCACTACTTGTGCGCTAGATGCTACAGGCAATTTGTCACGACATCCTCAAGGGAGCTTCTGTCTGTCTCCATACTCCCTTGGGGGAAGAAGGGAACAAATGTTTGCACTTCTCCCATGGTGAGGCCATAGATCCCTGCAGGTGGGCCTCAATAGCACACAAGTTCAGTTCAGATCCTGTTTATATTCCTAAGGAGATAAATACAAAGGATGCAATGGCCTTGTTACATAATTTTGTGCTTACTGATCTTACATCAAAAACTACACTATAAATTCCTAAAGCCAAGAAACTTCTCTTTTATTTGTGTCTATGACAGCAAGAAGCAAGTGTTCCATATGCACCCAGAGAGGGGATATGGTCATCAACCAGTTACTTAAACATCAACTGATTTGTAAGTTTCCTCCCATGAAATCTAAGGAGGCATCCACCCTTCCACAATAGGGTGGAAGGAAGAAGGTACATTTCAGCCAAATGCCCGTGGAAAAGCCCGCACTGTGAAGCAATGCAGAAATACATTGAAAATCAAAAGAAATGTGTGCTTTGATTTATTAAAGTTGAATTTCATGAAACCGCATCCCTATTTTCTTCACCAATATACCTAGGGGTATGCACAAAAGTGTTTTAAAAACTCATTTTCACCTTCTTTTAAGTATGTTGCAAATTCAAAACCAACAGTCACCCCGCTCTCAACCCTGCTGGGAGCCTGTGTAGTGGAACCTCCACCAGCCTAAAGCAGCTATTATTAGCAAAAGGTGCAATGCTGTTTTTTAAAGCCTTATTAATAATATATTTATTGTGTTTACACAGCAGTTTTATCCTCAGGCACTCAGAGTTCCACATATCAGCTCATAAATCCCCATGAGGCCACTCACCAGACCCAGGTTTTTGTTTTTCTGCTACTGTGTAGATGGGGACAGACAGAGGTGTGTTCCATAAACACAGGTGGTCAAAATGGGGCAAGTCAAGGATTAGGAGCTTTGCCCAAGGTCACTCAAGGAGTATGAAGTACACACAGAAATAGAACCCTGCTCAGGTGACTCGATCCCAGCAGCCAGCCCTGTCAACCATTCAGCCACTCGGAGGCTCTGGGCAGTCACATGCTCATACCCCCACCGACACCAGTGACATCCAGGACATGATGAAGACTCGAGTCAGGAGCAAATGTTGCAGATATGACTGACTCTGCACCTGTGAGTGTGAGCTGCCTCCAGGCTGTGGGGCCTGAGCAGGTGGTGGCCAAAGGTAACCACCCCATCAGCACTTCACCAGCCTCCACCTGGAGGCTGACCTGGCAAGTGGAAAGGGCTTTGAGGGGTCAGGTCACCCGGAAGAACACAGATTTCTATTCCTTCTTGCCCAAACCCTGGAAGAGAACTTTATGAGTCAGAAGGAGGCAAATGAACTTCCTGTCCCCCAAGATAATCTTCTAATCAATTTAGACTAAAACGGGGTTTAAATTCCCACTGGATCAATGGTTTTCACAGATCAGTAGGACCGCCATCACCTAAGAACTTGGCAGAAAGGCAAACTCTGAGTGATTCCACCCCAGACCTACAGAGTCAGAAACTCTGGGGTGAGTCAGAACACCTCATCTGTATTTTTGCAAGCCCTTCAGGAGAGCCTGATGTACACTCAAGTTTAGGAACCACTGAATTAAGACACATTTAATGTCTGAAAGAAAGCTAGTAAAACCCAAACAGATTGCTAAAGCCACTTTAAAGAAAAGATTAGAGGTAAACCCACGTCCCCACCCTCTTCCGCTAAAGGCTACAAATTGCTAATTGCGCACAGCACTGTAAATCTCCAAATAACCTAGAAACAAGCACTAAATCTTGCCTCTGAAATCACAAGAGCAAAACCTACTGACATTCACATCTAAAATGATGCCAGCTTGAAAGTTGGGCCCCTTGTCAACTGTAGGTCTGAAGGCCTGTGGGCTCACACGAAGAAAGCCTGAGTCCTATAACACCAATTCTAAGTTACCTCCCATCAGATCAAAAAACCAAGCAAGAGAAATTTCTCTAACCTCCCTCTAAAACACAAGGTTACCCTGGTGATTAACCGATTCTGTCTAGAGTTCAAAGTGTAATGTTTTATTTATCTTCTTTCATCCTGGTCTCCGAAGAATTTGTAATCTGGGACATTGTTCAACTGTGAAGCAAGTAATGAAAAATGAAAGAGTCAAGTGGTGTGAGCCCACAACACAGTGCTTGTGGATGCACAATTTCTCATGTTGTTTTTTTCTAGCTAAGCCTCCTTTCTCTCTATTTCAAACAAAGCCACAAACCAAAATCGATTTGGAGGCAGGATTAAAGGATGGAGAAAGTAAGCAATGAATGGAAGTGAGCCATTCTCTATGATGGCCTCACCAAACAGGCACCATTTAGTTCAAGACTCTGCCCCTCCTTCAGCCCTTCACCTGTCAATACCTCCCTTCTCCCCTGCTTCAGGAGCTCTCTCCCTTTTCCTCTCATTCCCACCCATCCTCTTCTCCTGCCCTGGCTCTCCTGGGCTCTAGACCCCTATCACCTCTCTCCTCTATCTTCACTTCATCCACCCTTGTAAAGAGACTGTGGAGAGGGTGAGGTTGATGTGGACCAGGGATCACTCAGGCTAGAGCTCTGTAGGCAGCTGGGCCATTCCCTCTCCATAGTTAGACAATGTACCTCCTCCCCACACCCATTCTCAACAAAGGCCCCTTTTCTTCTAGCTGTAATAATATTCAAGCTAAATGGAACCCAACCAACTGAAATCACATTTAGGTAGGGCTTTATTCCTGGCTTCAACTTTAGGGACAAAAGAAAACATGAGTAATTTATTAAAGAATCAGACCCCAGAGCAGAGCAGTCTAGTTGCATTTCTGCAATGATGGAAGTGTTCTATTCTGTGCTGCTCAATATAGTAGCCACCAGCACATGTGGCCAATGAGCACTTCAAACATAGCTAGTACAACTGAAGAAGTGAAATTTCACTTCTGACTACTTGCAATTAAAATTCAAATGGCCACACGTGGTTGGTGACTACTGTATTGAATGGTGCAGCTCTACTGGTTGTGCTAAAAACATAAAGCTCACCAAGAAGGTCATCACCCATGAGCCAGTCCTCAAAATGGGTACACTTATTTGGGCTAACAGGGTCTGCTCTGGGAAACCTTCTGAAAGGGCATCACGCCTTTGGTACCTCCCACCAAACAATGCTTCATTTCTCTCCCTCCAGTCAACTCCCCCTCATCCCAGGCCCCTACGTTTACATCCCAGGTCTCACTTTTAGTCTCACCAATCTTGTCAGCTAATGTCCAGCCACAAACAGTGCTCCATCAGAAATGAATGCATTCTAGAAAGGGATTTGAAACTTCATTCACATTTTAAGTTCTACATGCCCAGCCCTAAGGCCAATACAAACAAAATCTATGCCCAGCCTCCAGAGAGCACCAATCTAGGATCGAAACCAGGAAATCACTGTAGGACAGGCATCCTTTGTGAATGTGAAAATAGGCAACAGACCAGGAATAAAATGGAGAAAGAACTCCATATGATAAAACACAGCCTGGCGGGTACGGACTAGGGAGAAGACAGGGCTCTGCAGCACAACATCTAGGCTGGGTATAGAAGAGTGGACAGGATAGGCAAGCAGAGAAATTCGCAAGCTGCAGAAGGTAGTCTAGACAGAGCAGACTTCGTGAACAGCGGCATGAAGACACAAATCCCCGTGGGTACTATTCAGTGGAAATTCAAAGTGGAGAAGCTGTTCCTAGAGCGTTAAGCCCAAGGGAGCAGCAACACAAGAACCCAAGGAAGGCCCCACGTGCCGCCCATACACAGTGGATCTTAGGTGATTTATGGACCAACATATTGTATTTAATAACACATATTTGAATGCACAGTAAAGAAATTATCACCCCATGACTTCAAAAATACTGTTGCTTAGGGGAAAAATGAAATATGAATACATTTAGATAAATATAAATAACAGGATAGGTGGCACATGGGTAGGGCAAAAAATATCAAGGTAGAACACACATGTCTGGGGTTGGAGAAGCGTGTGGTGGTGGCAGGAAGTCACTGAAGGGTGAAATAAGACAGCGATGATGTGACCTGGTCTTTGCAGAGATCTTCTGACTATAGCTGGGGTTGGGAGGGTCAAAGGGAAAGAAAGGAGAGGCAGGGAAATCGGTTGGGCCACCATGTCACCAGGCAAGAAAGCAGAGTGGTGACTTCCTGCACAGGGGTCACAACAGCTGAGAAGAATCGATATGCAAAGACTCTGAGAAGATAGAGCTGGCAAGACTCAGGGGCTGACCGAACCTGGGCAGAGGGGAAGGACAACCCCAATTTTGAAATTGTACCAAAAAAGCAGAGGTGGTGATATACCCAAGAGCAGGCAGCGAGGTGGCAGTGGGAGCAGGTATGAGTTTAGTTGGGGGTTATAAGCTTGAAAAGGAACATACAGACACACCGAGCTGAGCCCAAGACGCTCTCATGAGCCTGGGCCCCCAGGTCTCCACTGCTGTTTCCGGGCTGGAGGGGGTAGAGAGAAAGGAGCAGGGAACAGCCCATCTCAAGGCTGCCGAAGTCTACCCAGGACCTCCACTTCCAGTAGACACTGAAAGAGAAATGCAGGATGAAACTATTCTCAAAAAGCCCGAGCTCTTTCCATCAACAAAACATTCACTGACCGCTGTGTTATGGGTTAGCAGAGAACAAGACAGCCCAATTGCAGGCTCTCATGGAGCTCACACACAGGATGAACACGTGACTGAGTAAAGACATTATGTATAAAAACATAAGGGAGCAGGGGCAGTGCCTGTGGCTCAAAGGAGTAGGGCACCAGCACCATAGGCCGGAGTGGCGGGTTCAAACCTAGCCCCGGCCAAAAACCGCAAAAAAAAAAAAAAAAAACATAAGGGAGCAGAATGGTAGTGTTATTTTACATCCAATAGTCACACTTCTCTCTAATAAGCTGACGTGTGACCAAGGACCTGTGGCTCCCTGGGGAAGAGCAATCTTCTTCCTTCACAGGAAGGAGCCCCACACTCAATGACCAGGGATGAGACCAGCATGGCTGGAGCTCAGTGGCCCATGGGGCCTTCCAGCATATGAAAGATTTGTGCTTTCACTCTGAAGACAGGAAGCCAGCAGAGGACTGAGCAGAGAAATGACGTGATCTGGCTCACATACAAAAAGGATGGCTCTGGCTGCTCTTTTGAAAACAGACCATCCAGAATCACGGGAAGGAAACTGCAGATGCTAGAGCAGCTGAGAGAGGCGGCGGCGTGGGGAGGGGTTGGTCCCACAGCTCCTGTGGGATCTGGGGTGCACGGGTATCAGGGGATTTGACCTAGTGACGGAAGACAGGGACATGTGGCTTTTAGAAAAATTTGAAAACTACTCTCAGTGTAAACCTGTTTCTCTGGAGAATACAAATATCCAGAAATTTTACTACTTAAGTAAAGTGGTATTTAAGGTGAACCACTTAACTATTTTCAAAAACAGGGAAATTTCCATTTTTTTCTTAAATATTTGCTAACTATATAACTGTTTATCTATGCACAGAACATATCCAGCCAGGTACCCACAGAGAAAGGTAACAGCTTCTGCTGAAGGCACAGGGAGAAGAGGAGCTCGCTTGTCCCTGTAGCCCCTGTCATGGTTTTTGTAGTTTTGTGTGTGTGCATAGACTGCCTCTTAACCATAAATAAAAACAATGTAAAAGTTGACACCCAGGGAATACTGATGGAGGATCAACCACGTGCCAAGACACCTGCTGTGCATTAGCTACAATGACAAATAAGACACAATCCTTTCCTCATTTAAATCACACAGGAATCTCGTGAAAGAAGCTGAGATTTTAGCTGACTTTAAATGAACCAAAAGAAATTAGCTTGGTAAGAGAATGACATCTATATTCTGGAAAAAGGGAAAGCAAATCCAAAGGCATAGCAGAGTTCATTCATTCAGCACATTTTCACTGCACACCTGCCCTGTGCCAGGTGCCGTTCTAGGGAATGAGCCACGCAGATGTTAGGAAGAAGAACCTTCTAGGCTCTGAGTTGGAGGAACATCAAGGCAGTCAGTGAGCTGAGGACAGCAAAAACTGAGGAGAGTAAAGTCAGATGGTAAGGGCCCTGTCACATAAGGTCCCAAAGCTGTTGTAAAGGCTTAGCATTTACGAAGATGGGAAGCCACAGAGACTTGGACTTGGAAATGGCATGAAGTGGTATGTTCTAACAGGACACCACTGCCAACAAAGGTAGAAGGCTGTTGCAACAACCAGGCCAGGTGAGAACGTGACAAATGATGTCTTGGATCATGATGGCAGCACCGAAGGGTGAGTCTTTGAATATATTCCGATTCTGAGTTTTGGTCTGCTCAGAGGCATTTTCTGAAGATGCAGTTGACAGGTTTTGTTAATGTATGGTATGAAACAAACAGGAGTCAAGAATGACCCAATGGACCTGGGAAAAAGTGAAGGATGGGGTTGCATCTTCTGAGGTGGAGAAGACTGCAGAGGAGCAAGTCTGAAGGGAGAAAAGGCCAGGAGTCAGTTTTGGACACGTTAAGTTCAGGATGTGTCTGTTACACATCCAAGTGGAGGTGTTGACTAGGCAGTTAGAAATAGGGGTTTAGATTCAGATAAATATTCAGCAGGACATAAATTCAGAATCTTCGGCATACTTAAAGCCTTGAATGTGGATAATTTTTGTCAAGAAATCACACATGCCCTAGTAAGGCTGGAGTACAGGTTGCTTAGCCAGGAAGCTGAGCAGAAAGGTGGGCCAGGCCCACCCCTGTAGAGCCTTCTGTGCTAATAAGCTAAGTGGATAAATGTTCTTATGAAAACCATGCAGAGCCACTAACAGCTTTGGAAATGGTGAAGTAAGATGATGAGATTTGCATTTTCAAAGCTGACCCATGCGAGCATCTTGACCTGCCCCCATCCCGCCATCACTAGGAACGCGTCTCAATCCTCCTTTAGGCTCTGCTCTCCTGGGCAGCAAGAAAGACACTCGCTGCACCCTACCTTGAACAAAGGCACCTTGAATGATAACAAGGACTGAAAATGGGACAATTCATCCCCCAACAGAAATGCCTGGGAGGCCAAGCGCAGCTGGGACTGTCCCCCAGAATGCTGAATGGGGTGGTTGGGTCACCTATGGCAACTGACTTTCCCAGAGCATGTGTTCCACAAGAACCACGCAGAAGCTGCAAGGTCTCAAAAGGCGTGAAGATCCTTCCAGAGCATTCTACAGCCTGTGAGTCATAGGCTTGCAGAGATCAAATTGAAGGGGAAGGAGGCACCACCTCTTGATGGGGGAGTGACAGGGTAACACTGTAGAAGAATGTGTAGGAAGGGCACCCTGGTCGTGGTTGTCTTCAGAAAATGCCACCTGCCACAGTAATGAAGAGGCTCAGGACTGCGTACAAGCTTAGCAAGCTTAGCAAGCCCTTTGCTGCTGGAGAATCTCTCGCACTAGGAACAGACAAAGCGGTCCACGCACAGAGCCAGGCTTGCGGCTTCTGTGCTGCAGCAGACAAGCATATAGATGGATGTCAGAAGAAAGCGAGGCAGCCACTTCCCAGTGGGCCTGTGGACAATTATATCACTGCTCACAGCAGTTTGCTCTCAACTACACACCCCTACCTCTGCCAAATGACTGTTAACGGCTCTGTGTAAGGGGAAGCGCACACGCATCTCACCCAATACGTGTATCAAGCTTGGCCAATCGGATGTGAATGGAAATGGCCTCCATGCCCCTGAGCAGAAGGCCTAAATTTGCATCATTGTCCAGGCCTCATTTCTGCCCAGTGGTTCTCAGAGAGGAGCTATTCCTCCTGCCTAGAATAAGAACCCATGTGAATAGATCTGCCATTCGATCCTATAATTCCTTGATTGGGTATATATCCTGAAGACCAAAAATCACATCATAATAAAGATATTTGTACCAGAATGTTTATTGCAGCCCAATTCATAATTGCTAAGTCGTGCAAGAAGCCCAAATGTCCATCGATCCACTAATGGATTAATAAATT
>CAUYON010060559.1:0-10392 GCA_963573935.1 Arctocebus calabarensis
ATGGAATACTATGCAGCCTTAAAGAAAGATGGAGACCTTACCTCTTTTGTGTTTACATGGATGGAGCTGGAACATGTTCTTCTTAGCAAAGTATCTCAAGAATGGAAGAAAAAGTATCCAATGTACTTGGCCCTAATATTAAGATAATTTATCGCTTTCATTTGAAGGCTAAAACCCAATTATAGCATAGGAATACAAGTAATGGGGAATGGGAGGGAATGGGTGGGGGGAGTATGGGTGGAGGGAGGGCAATTAGTGGGATCACACCTATGTGCATCTTAGCAGGGTACTGGTGAAACTTATTAAATGTAGAGTGTCAATGTCTTTATATAGTGATCAAGAAAATGCCATGAAAGCTATCTGTAACAGTACGATCAAAACATTTCTGAATGTATATGAATCGTGCCCTATGATTGCACCAATGTACAGAATTATGATTCAATAAAATTATAAAATAAATAAATAAATAAATAAAAGTAGAAAGTACTTTTCCAAAGAATCTTTTTTATTTTCAGTATGAGAATATGAGTAATGTGAATTCCCTTCATGAATTCCCCTCATTGTAATTTCTGTAAATATTGGAATGATAGTAAGGAAAAAAGCCCAAGAGTAATATTATTTTTATAATTAATGTTTAATGTGGGTGCTTGAGGAAAAGTAGTTGTAATTATTGAAGTAAACACAGGACTTCCATTGTAGAGTTAAATGGAATTCTGGTGACAATGGGTGCATTACAAGGTTTGCATCGTTAATATGCTTAAACATACCTAATTTACTTAGAAAGTTAAGTCTCTCATTTTTCCTTAATGGTTATATCTCCCTAGAGCTAGCCTGAAACTTGTTATCTAATTTGTTGGGTTCATATTTTAGTCAAAGAGAGAAAAATATTGCCGTACAGACCATTTTCTGCTTAGTCATTTCCTAGAATCACTAGGGACAATTTACTCTTTCAGACATCTAGAATATTTCTGCTTTTTTTTTTTCAATATCAAAAGTTAAACATGTTCATTATAAAAATATAACATAATACAGATTACCATAGCTATAATAATGGAATTCCACCATCTATTATCCAAATTCTATTATACCCCAAGGCCTGTCAAGAAGGAACATTTAGTGCCTCATTCCCTCTTTTTTTGTTTCTGCCTTGATTTCGTACTCAGTGTGCTTTGGCAAGTGGTGTGTTTTCTCTGAGCACTATGGCCAGTACTTCCTTAGGTCATATGAAACCATGTGTAAAAATGAAGTCACATTTGTTTTTACAGCATTACTATATCACATTATTTACTGGCTTTTATTTCCAAGAAATCAGCAGAAACTCTATACCTTCACAAATCTCCTCCTTGTTTGGGGGGGGGGGTTTAGAGGGTGGGTGTGTTTGTTTTGTAATTCTGGAAACTTTCTCCATGTGCTCACAGTTATGTTTAAGAAGCTAACATCAGTATTTACGGCAAAATGGAAGGGGCAATCCTGGCCTTATATGCTTTATCTACACTGCATCTTCTGGGTAGCACTGTCCCTTCTGAACCCAGCTATTGTTTCTACTAGAAGGCACCATATTTTAAAGCTAAGAGTCTCACTTTTATGGTGATGTCACTTCTTCTAGACACAGACATCACTTGCGTTGCAGATGTTCTTAAACACATGCATAAATTACTTCCTCCCCATGTCTACTTCTGACAATGTTGAATTTTACCTTAACCCTGTGCTCAGGAGAAAACAAGTTTAAGGAATCACACCAATCTAGTCTGCTGTGTACATTGAAATGACTAACTGCAAACAAAATGAAACTAAAGAAAACAAAGCCACCTTTCTTCATATGACTTAGATAAGATTCATGGATGCCTTCTTTATACAAATCTTCCAATGTTCTGTTCTTTGCCCCATGTATCATTAGTTGAGGAGCAGTCATTAATTCTGGTTAGTTGATCTTATATGTGTATGTCTTAACATCTATTAACAACAATCAAAAATTCTTCTTGGGAAACAAAATGTCACGTGTTTGAAATTGAATTCAGTGTTTTGGAAATGTTTCAACATTTATTGATGAATAATTCTTAAAATAGGAAAAAAAGTAAATCAATGTAATTTAGTAAACAATAGTGCATAAAATTCTATATCTAACAGCTATTTGAAGGAAATGAGTAGCATTCAAAAAGAAAGGAGAGGGTGGTGCCTGTGGCTCATCGAGTAGGGCGCCGGCCCCATATACGGAAGGCGGCAGGTTCAAACCCGGCCTCGGCCGAACTGCAAACAAACAAACAAAAAAAAAAAACCCAGAAAAATAACTGGGCATTGTGGCGGGCACCTGTAGTCCTAGCTACTTGGAAGGCTGAGCCAAGATAATCGCCTAAGCCCAGGAGTTGGAGGTTGCTGTGAGCTGTGACGTCACAGCACTCTACTGAGGGCAAAAAAGTGAGACTCTGTCTCTACAAAAAAAAAAAAGGAGAAAAATATTTAGAGAAATAAGAGATGGAATTTTCTGCCTTTTTCACCTCTATAACTACATGTATTAAGTGGCCACTACATACTTAGGATTCAAAAATACTTATGTAATCAATTAAGGAAGATACTATGAAATGTAATGATGTATTATGCTTCAGAGAAGAAAAGGACATCAATTCTAAATCATGAGTTGGAAATATAAAACTACTGGAAATTTCTAGATTTTCTGAACTATAAAACTACTATAGTAGTTTATAGTTATAGTATACTACTATTTCTGTCATGAAAGAAAAAAAAGGAAGAGTCATGTCTTCTCTAGATTGAAAGAAATAGGAGCCCAAACCATCAAGTGCCATTGTGGGATTCCTGATTGACTGCAGATGTGAGCAAACAAACTATAGAAGACACTTTGTAATACCTAACTATATTAAAATTAGAATATGCATTTAGTATTACTACCTGATCTGTCTTAATTATTTTTGGCTGTTGTAATGGCATTGTAAAATTAAAGAATTTGAAATTATTTTGGAGTTACATGCTTGAGATGTTTGAGAATAAAGTGTCTTGGTATCTGTAACAAAAATATAAAAATCGATAGCTGATAAAGTAAATATAAAAAGAATAACAATTTTTGAACGTGTGTTTTGGGTATTTGACTATTGTACTAGTCTCAATACTTTTCTGAATAGGTAATAAAGCCTAAGCTTATAGTGAAAAAGAGAGAAGGAAAAGTAAATAAGAAAAAAATAATAAGTAGCCATATATTCATCTAAACTTGTTTCAAAAAGAAAAGACATATTTAAAGTTTCCATAACAAATATGATACTTCTAAGAGCAAAGGAGACAGAAATGCCATCTTCAGACTAAAATACCAGAAAAGGGACTCAGTCGATGCCTCTCCAACCAAAGGCAAGGTGGGTGGTGCGGTTATCCATGGAATCAAGATCAGAGTGTTCTCATGGGTTGCCATTCTAGGTCTTTTTTTTTTTTTTGAGACAGAGCCTCAAGCTGTCACCCTGGATAGAGTGCTGTGGCATCACAGCTCAGAGCAACCTCCAATTCCTGGGCTCAAGCAATTCTCCTGCCTCCGCCTTTTTTTTTTTCCAAAAATACTATCAATCTATTATTATTCCATTAAAAATATATGAAAAGAATTATTTGGGTTTTTTAAAATTTTACATTGTTTTTTTTTTTACAGATTGTAAAGCAAAAAAATTTTTTTATCTTTGTGATTGTGATAACATCAAATTAACATCTCAAGTATGTAGTGGCCTCTTAATACATGTAGTTATAGAGGTGAAAAAGGCAGAAAATCCCATCTCTTATTTCTCTAAACATCAAATTAACATCTCAAGTATTTTGATTTAAAATACTAAAAGAGTAAAATGTTTTTGTTACATGAATAGCTTTACTAATACTTAAATCAGGATTTTAGTATGCCCATTACCCAAATAGTAAATAGTGTTAATCGCAGCCCTCTGCTCCTGTTCCCTCCTCTCTTCTTGATTGGCAATGACCTTGACATCTCTTTGTGGCTGTGTGTGCCCATCTATTAGCTCGCAAATTGTTAGAGAGTACACATGGTATTTGTTTTTCCATTCCTGAGATATTTCAGTTAGGATAATGGTCTTGAGTTCTATCCAAGCTGCCTTGAAAAGCATGATTTTATTCATTGGTTTTTATGTCACACTTTCTTAATTCACTCATTAATTGATGGGGACTAGGGTTGACTCCACATCTTTACGACTGTGAACTGTGCCATAGCAAACATTCTAGCTTGGATGTCTTTATAATAAAATGATTTATTTTCCTTTGGTTAGATACTCAGTAGTGGGACTGCCGGGTTGAAGAGTAAGTCACCATTTATTTTTGTAGGGAATCGCCAAACTATTTTCCACAGAGGTTATACTAATTTATAGTAACACCAATAGTGTATAAGTGTTCCTTTCTCTCTGCATCTATATTAGCATCTATTGCTTTTTTTTTTGACATTTTAATAATTGCCATTCTCACTGGTGTAAGGTGATATCCCATTGCATTTTTAATTTATGGTTTACTGATGATTAGTGATGTTGAGTATTCTTCCATATATTTGTTGGCCATTCATCTATCTTCTTTTAACAAACTTGTGTTCATGTCTTTTCCAAAACTTTGAGGTACTGATATAAAACTAGATACATAGACCAAAGGAACAGATTACAGAAGCCACATATAAAACCATCTGCCTACACTCAACTGATCTTTGACAAAGCAGACAATGACATACAACGGGGAAAGGAAGCTCAATTCAATAAATGGTGCTGGGGAAACTGTATAAACCACATCCAAAAGAATGAACCAGGACCCTTATCTCCCATTATATATAAAAATTAATTCTAGATGGATTAAAGACTTAAATGTAAGGTATGAGATCTAAATATTCTAGAAGAACATGTAGAAAAAACACTGTGGACATTGGTCTATGAAAAGAATTTATGACTAAGAACCGAAAGGCAAATACAGCAACAATAAAAATAAATGAACAGGACTTGAGTAAGATGTTTGAGAATGAAGCTTCTGCACAACACAGGAAACAGGGCAGCACCTGTAGCTCATCGAGTAGGGCGCCAGCCCCATATACCGAACGTGGCAGGTTCAATTCCGGCCTCAGCCGAACTGCAAAAACAGAAAAATAGCCGGGCTTTGTGGCGGGTGCCTGTGGTCCCAGCTACTGGACAGGCTGAGGCAGGAGAATCGCCTAAGCCCCGGAGTTGGTGGTTGCTGTGAGCTGTGTGATGCCACAGCACTCTACCATGGGTGACAAAGTTTTCTACAAAAAAAAAAAACAGGAAACAATCAACAGAGTAAATAGACACCTAGGGAATGGGAGAAAGTATTCACAAATGGTACAGCTGATAAAGGGCTAACATTCACATCCTACAAAGAAATTAGCAAAAAAAAAAGCAAACAACCCACAAAATCAATTTTAACATAAAAATTGTGAGTTATTTCATATTTGTCTATTGGTAAATATTTAAAAAAAATACTACATTTGTATAATAAAATTTGATGTTAAATGTGTGTGTGTTTGAGAGTGTCTGATTGTTTCTTTAGGATAATAAATTCCCACTGATATAGTTATTGCATCAAAGGGATGACTATGTTATGGTGTCCTCATTATGGTTACCAACTTTCTTTACAGAAAACATAAAGCATCAAGAATATCACATGCCTAATTTTATTCATGAAATATCTGCATTAAGTAGACAGTACTACCAAAATGTAGCAGAATCAGAACATGAGGCTTAAATTGTGTAGCTAACTTGCTTAAGGGTATTAAGAAAGGAAATTATACAAATTCATTTATGTTATTTTTTTCTCAAAAAATATGTACGATGTATTCATGATCTATGTGTATTTGACTTAATAAAAAAAGAAAAAGAAAAAAAAGGAAAAAAATTGTAAAAAAATTTGGTATTAAGTCTTACCAATAGTGCTTTGAATATACCTCTTTCCAAAAATGGACCTTATATTTTTTTAAATGGTAATATGATACATGAAAAATGATATACCTTCATTTTAAAGTCTGACAATTTTATTGGCCTTATTACATTTTTTCTTTCACGGTTGTATTTTCCTTTCTTAAACACCTCCTTTACTTAGAACTCCATATAATTCTTATTAATCATAATTGTTATGTATAAGTTAGCATTACTGATTTTCTATTTGACCTATGAGTTAAAAATATTTTTCTATTCTGTGAATTGAAAAAGAATCATGCATCTTTTAATAAGTAAGAGCCATTCACCTAAGTCTAAAATTAAATAGAAAGCATAAGAAAATAAACTCTGAATAATTCTTATGCAAATAAAAAGTGTAAAAATACCTATTTTGTGTATAAAATAAAATTCAAGTTAAATTACTTGGAATTCTTAGCTCAAGTAATAGTTTCACAACTGGTTATTGATATTTATGTAGATTTTGAATATTTATTTCAAAGCAACTTTAGGAAATATATTGAAGTTGTCTTAATTATTTTCAATTTATCATATGATTTTATCTCTCTGTCATAAATGAAAAAGATACATAGGAACAAGTTCCTAATGTTTTTAGTCAATACAATTCTTTTGGAAAAAACTCAATTACAAAAAGGCCTAACAACATGAATATCGTTTTCAGGTTAATGACATTGTTGATGATTTTGCTAGACTCTACTCATAAATTATCATAGGATATAAAGTAGATCAAATTAAAATTAAATAAAAATTGAATAGCTTAATCTCTTTTTGCATCATCCTCCACCTTTTTTTTTTTTTCTGTTATGACATCTCTGATTTGCAGTCATATAGTTTGAAAAAGTTCAGGTTCAGTCAAGCGGTAATAAATGTTCTTAGGGCATTTTACATCTTAGCCTAGAAAACTGCATCCCACTAGACTAGTCACTCACTCACATCATAAATTCTTTTAGGGGCATTTGTATGAGGGAGAGCTAGGATGAATGTGACTCTCTTCTGTAACTTTATTCATATTTTGTGAAAGAGAACTTTTGCCTTTCTTTTGGACGATTTTATTGCATTTGAGTCCTGTTGCAATGAATCCTGTTCTTCAAACACTTGATTTGTGAAGACAGGTATAAAGTTCACTTCAGGAAAGAAAAGCTCATAAATCCTAATAAATCTGAAAATGAAACAAATGGATAAAAAAATGAAGTCCAGAAGTTCAGTTCAACCAGAGTTCAGTCTTTTTATTGTAATAATGGTCTCTATGTGTTATCTTTCTAATTTGTGAGAGATAAAGTTAGGAATATCTTCAACTATAACTTCAAAAGAATACTTTTAAGTGATTATTTCCTCAGAGAAAATAATAGGACTTAATAATCTTGGAGGTCTTATGTCAAGACAGTCTATGAACAAAAATGTATTCATGTTGTTTATTAATTATTAAAGGGCAAATTTTTGCAATAACATTATGAAAATAGGAAAGGAACAGAATGACAGACGAATTTAGTGCATGTGGCTTTTGTATTATTGACTCAGTCTCAATCTATTACTTGGCTACAGTGTCAGATGAGGCAAAGGTTGTTCTCACTTGGTACCGTAAGCTGTAACTTTCCTTTTCCACCTCCAGCACCTTGAAAGTTCATCCTTCTCTCCTACTCATATCTAAATCCCATCTGTTGCAAATATGCATCTCCCACAGCTCTGATTTCTCAAGGCATGCTCCTTTCTTTCAAATCCAGTATAAATGTGAAAAAGTTAGAGTAAAAAGGACACTGTCCTTGGTGGGTGCTATCATTATTCTTCATGTAAACAAATTAATATAATATAATACGAATACCATATATTTTTGTATTCCAACACATGTGGAATCTAATTCTTGTGGTTTTTACTTACTAGATGTGTGATTTCACATGTCACTAAATATAATTAGACTCTGTTATCTAATTATAGACAATAATCATTATTCTTTAGGTTTGTTGCAACTTTTACCTTGGCTTGTTATTTCACCACTGATACTCTTTGGTGTGTACATAGACTATCTGAGTCTTCAATCACCCATTTTCCAGGGCCACATGATCAAAAAGGAGATAGCCAAAAGATATAGACAAGTAGCACAAGAGTGTTATTATCAGACATCACTTTGGTCCAAGCCCCAATGGATTCATAAGTTGGTTCATCTATATAAAGTTTTCAGAACTCCCACTGGCAAGCTTAAGAACAACACTAAAAGCTGTACTAATGGGATTCTTGGCTCATTTTCCACAGTCCTTTGCTCTAATCATGTTTATTCAAATACTATGATTTTAATGATGAAGAAACAGCAAAGGGAACTGTGCAAAGGAAAAACTCACCAAAGAAGAAATGGAAAATCAATACTTCCACAATGCATGGAGTCTCAGACTTAGTCCCTGTTCCTAAACTCCTTAGGGCAGTAATCTTGTATTATCAAGTCATCGGTGTGTTTGCAGAGAGGTGTGTACAAAGAGGAAACCCTAAGAAATGCACCCATTACTCATTAATCAAAATTTTGAGGAGTTCCAATTTTATGCAAAGTATAAATTCTGTACTTTAGCCTGTTATATTCTAAGATAGATACTTTTCATGCAAAAATAAATTCATACAAATTGGGACAAAATTTAAAAATGGGATAGATACTATACAGTACAGGAAACAACATATTGTGTGGAAGGAATTAGCATGGAGCCCATCTTCACATTGAGCAATCCTGCATGAGAGTGAGATATTTAAGTATTGAACTACACAGAGAGAAGCAGAATGGGAGAGAATTTTCATCAAGAATTTTCGAGTGGTACCTGTGGCTCAAAGGAGTAGGGTGCCAGCTCCATATGCTGGAAGTGGTGGGTTCAAACCCAGCCCTGGCCAAAACTGCAAAAAAAAAAAAAAAAAAAGACTTCCTACTCCATTAACAAACAATATCCTTACATTACTCACTCTAATGTGCACACCTAAATCTCTAGCAAAAGAAGAGAGGAAAAAAAAAAAAGATCTTAACCAGCATCATTCTTTTCTTCTTTCACCCTTTGGAGTTTCTGCCTCCTATATGACTTTCCACTGTCTTTAAATCAAGTCTTTCAACCAACAGCCACATTACCACTCTTCATTTATCTGCATCATTTTCTTAATCTGTGATTTTCTCATATCTTGAGTTTCCCAAAGCCAGTAATAGTTTAACTATTGACCTCAAATTAAGAAGTAATAGTTTTAAGTAACAGTATTTATATACTGTTGACCCCAAATTAAAAAGTCTACAATGTTATATACCAAGTTATAATTCAAATTAGCCAGCTTTCAACTTGCCATTACACTTATCAAGAAATTACAAGAATATTAACCTGTAACAAAAAGTAAAATTCTAGATTTCATGTCCACCTCAAGCCCACGTAGAGACATTGCATAGTGAGAAGGTCTTAAGACCATAGCAAACCTTTTCTCTTTTTCTTTAATAATACCACTGTTCACATTTACCTACTTAGTCAACCCACAAATCTAAGTCCAGGCTCTGCAGTTCCCATCTTGTCCAAGCTGATGATTAATGTTTCCCAGATTGCTGCCTCTTATCATGGGCTCTGCTTCTATTCTTACTCAATAACTTCCAGTCAGTACTCCCAACACCACCAAACTTAACCTTGAAACAAGAATTGGATTATATTATTTCCAGAAGAAACTACTTGTTTGTCAGCAACATTCATTTTATTTTCATTAATAATATAACCGTGAGGTTTGTATTAGGCAATTGGTTGCCCGATAAGGACCACATGTTCCAGCTTTTCTTGCAGCTTAGCATAAGACGGAATTAAGCGTCACACGATTACATGGAGGCTAAAGTGATATGAGCTACGTCAAGGTGCACTTAACAGGAATGTGTCAATATTCCCTGGGCCTTTACTCACAAACAAGAGAGAAATGTCTCTCAGAGTGGTCTAGAGGTAGATTCCGCATCCTGAGTATTCCAAGTCTCCACACCAGATGAACCTCACCTGTCTCTACATTGATAACAATAAGACAGACAATCTTACTTCTAAGTTTCTAAAACCATTGTATATTTGATCACTTTCCAAAGTAGTTTAGTCTAAGTTCTTACTGTGGTGTATGTTCTCAAAAGTAACTACAATACTGTTTCCTGTTCCACATGGTCTTCTTACTATACAACTTTTACAATCCTCCTAAGAAGGCATGGAGGTCTAGATTGCCATCTACTTACTCCTGGAAACCTGTGTCTATTAAATAAAATGCTACATGACTGACAAAGCTAGGTCCTTAAATTCCACATGGTTCTATTGGGGTACTATTATTTTTTTTTAAAAATCAAGGGAGGGGAGGGGAGGGGGGAGTATGGGTGGAGGGAGGGCAATTGGTGGGATCACACCTACGGTGCATCTTAGCAGGGTACTGGGGAAACTTATTAAATGTAGAGTATCAATGTCTTTATATAGTGATCAAGAAAATG
>CAUYON010060565.1:0-23865 GCA_963573935.1 Arctocebus calabarensis
CAGGCTAAGGTGCCAGCCACGTACACCTGAGCTCGCAGGTTCGAATCCAGCCCGGACCCGCCAAACAAAAATGGTGGCTGCAACCAAAAAATGGCTGGGTGTTGTGGCAGGCGTCTGTAGTCCCAGCTACTTGGGAGGCGGAGGCAGGCAACTTGCTTGAACCCAGGAATTGGAGGTTGCTGTGAGCTGTGATGCCACAGCACTCTATCCAGGGTGACAGCTTGAGCCTCTGTCTCAAAAAAAAAAAAAAAAAGAATGGGCAGCACCTGTGGCTCAGTGAGTAGGGTGCCAGCCCCATATGCTGGAGGTGGCGGGTTCAAACCCAGCACTGGCCAAAAACTGCAAAAAAAAAAAAAAAAAGAAGTTAGAGAAACTGTGGTTCTTTGGGATGATGTATTTTGCCGCTTATCTATTTGTTTTTTTTGTTTTTTTTTGTTTTTTGAGACAGAGCCTCAAGCTGTCACCCTGGATAGAGTGCTGTGGCATCACAGCTCACAGCAACCTCCAATTCCTGGGCTCAAACGAGTCTCCTGCCTCCGCCTCCCAAGTAGCTGGGACTACAGGTGCCCGCCACAACATCGGGCCATTTTTTGGTTGCAGTCGTCATTGTTGCTTGGCAAGCCCGGGCTGGATTCGAACCCGCCAGCTCAGGTGTACGTGGCTGGCGCCTTAGCCCGCTGAGCCACAGGCACCGAGCCAGCTGCTTATCTATTTGAATCCACAACCCTGTTGTAATAGTTTACCAGGCCTGATATTTTTGTGGAATCATTCAGGTTTTAAGCTTTGATTTCATATCTAGCTAGTTCCTGTCTTGCCCTGCACCCACAGTGAGCTGTTGTGAGAGACCGAGAGTGACCTTTCTGGGAAGACAGCCTGAGCCTTTCTTGCCACTGGCCTTCTCAGGTGCTGACCACCGGGGCAAAATGTCTGGCAGGAAGAGAATCTCTCACTTGCACTTAGAAATTCAGAAGCAGGATCCTAGGACGGAAGGATCCTTCCTTCTCAGGCCTGAAGGAACTGTAGAGTTGCAATTGACACCTTTCAGAAACCTGCCCTCTCAAAACCAAAAGCGGCTTTTGCTGACATCTGGTCCTTCTGGCATGCTGATATTTTTATTTATAAAATGATGCTGTTATCCCCAAATAGATTCTTATTTTTAACAGGCTTTCTCCCTTTGAGGGATGCCTGAGGATCACAGTGTTGCTCTCTGGCATCTCACTGTAACCCTGCAAAGATAAGAAGGGCCCCTGGCCAGAAAACTAAACAACTTTGTCTGTATACCTGGAGTCCAATTTCTGCGTTATCTTTCCTTCCTTCCCCTCATCAATCTTAGTCCAGGAAGGAAAAACTTCAATTAGTAATAATCACCCCTGGATTAAACCCCTGTTACTCACACAGGAAGGGAGGCAGTAAGAAGGGGACCCAATAATGCCTTGATCCTCACCTGTCCTGTGTGCATCCCTCTGCTGAGGTTTCCTTGTTTCTTATCTTTTAGCTGCCCAACATGTTCGGTGACCTTCGCTCCACATTTATTGCTTTGATGATTGGCTCCTATGCCTCCTCAGCAGTCACCTTCCCAGGAATCAAGGTGAGGGTGTGGCCGGCAGGTTTCCAGCACACTTGTTTTGTACTGGTGTATGTGCACAGGCCTCTCCCAAGGCTCCCTCCTCTGTCTGAAGAAAGACACCGTCCTGGGTGCTGGAGGCAGCCCCTCCCACCACTTCCACCTGGCAGGATGCACCTGGGCTTCACAGGCATGAGACGAAACCACTGGGCCATGGAGGAGGGGGTGGAAGTTTCAAGGGCATCACTACAGGGCTGCCTGTGCACTTCTGGGTTGGAGTGGGCAAAGGACGGCTGGTGAGTCCAGCTCCAGTCTCCCCTGTCCCCAGCTAGTTATTGTGGCGCTGCTGCTCCCCATTAACCAGAGCGCTGCTCTCGGCCAAGTTGGTTCAGCTGTTTCCCTCCCAGGCTGATTCAGAGCCTGTGGAAGTCAGATGGGGTCAGGATGCGGCAAGCACCTCACTGTCCATTGGTGCCAGCTCCTACCCCAAATCCTGCTGCTCTGCCAGGGCTTCCGTGGGGGTTCCTCTCTCTTCTGGTGCCAGCACTAAGTGAAAGCCCCTTTGCTCAAGTGTGGGTGGGCTGGGCACCTGGGAATTGAGAGGGGAGGAAGTAGGAATCTGGGACCATTTGTCCCATGAACTTCCAGGGATCGTTGTGCCCCTGGAGCATGGAGGAGCCTATAATTTCCCCTTCCTGTTCCTCCCAGGGTCTAACTGCTGCTGTCCTCCCTGGTGAGCCAAGCAGCCATCTGCCAGTACTGTAGGGATTCTTTTTTTTTTTTTGTAGAGACAGTCTCACTTTATCACCCTTGGTAGAGTGCGTGGCATCACACAGCTCACAGCAACCTCCAACTCCTGCGCTTAGGCGATTCTCTTGCCTCAGCCTCCCGAGTAGCTGGGACTACAGGCGCCTGCCACAACGCCCAGCTATTTTTCTGTTTTTGCAGTTCGGCTGAGGCCGGGTTTGAACCGGCCACCTTGGGGCCGGTTCAAACCCAGGGCTGCCGCCTTACTCGATGAGCCACAGGTGCCACCCTACTGTAGGGATTCTTGTGCAGCTGCTGAAAATAAATGATGTTCATGACA
Source organism: Arctocebus calabarensis (assembly GCA_963573935.1). NCBI lineage: Eukaryota > Metazoa > Chordata > Mammalia > Primates > Lorisidae > Arctocebus > Arctocebus calabarensis. The sequence continues at coordinate 2,652 of CAUYON010060565.1, forward strand.
GTTTAACAGCCAACGCACTCAGCAGGCTGCCCACCCGCCAGCCCCTGTGAAGAGCACTCTGCCAGGGTCACACCCACTAACCCCTAATGCCATGAGGACACATGCCAGTGTATATCCATTTCACAGATGATCAAAGGGAGGCACATCTGTTCTTTCCTCGAGTATTTTTTTGGCACCTCCCATGTGTATTCTTCAAGGCACTGGAGAATCATCAGGGGACAAGGCTAGCAGGTTCCTGTTTTGGGGGAGCTCAGCTATCACCGGACAAGCAAATGGATCGAGAAGTGCAGTTATCTCAGCCGGGGCTATTCACTATGAGCCAGAGAGACAGTGATGTGGTCGGGATGGAAAGGGAAGGCTTCTGTAAGGCGGAGAGATTGGGTTTAAACTGGAGGCACAGAGCTAGATAACCAGCGAGTACAGGCGAGTTGGGACGATTAGAACACAGGGTACGTGATGCTCAAGCCCCCAGGCCAATAGGGCTGTGCCTCCTGGTGCAGCTCAGCACAGGGACAGCAGGGGCTATGGACGGACGCCCCTGCCTGCTGCTCACTCTGGCCTCCCTCTGCTAACCCCGCCTCCTCTCCCCACCCTACCCCACTGTGCCTGGCAGCTCATCTATGACGCTGGTATCTCCTTCATCGTCATTCTTGTGGTCTGGGCTGGCTGTTCCGGGTTAGTTTTCCTCAACTGCTTCTTTAACTGGCCTCTAGAGCCCTTCCCGGGGCCAGAGGACATGGACTACACGTAAGTAGACGCGCTCTCTGCCCCGCCATCACCCCAACCCAGGTCCCGGGCAGTGCCAACAGATACTCTCTCGGGGTCCCCAGGGTGAAGATCAAGTTCAGCTGGCTGGGCTTTGACCACAAGATCACAGGGAAGCAGTTCTATAAGCAGGTGACCACTGTGGGGCGCCGCCTCAGCGTGGGCAGCTCCATGAGGAGCGCCAAGGAGCAGGCAGCACTGCAGGAGGGCCACAAGCTGTGCCTGTCCACCGTCGACCTGGAGGTGAAGTGCCAGCCGGAGGCTGCAGGTATCCAGCATGGTCAGCAGGGTGTCCACATCCATACCTGGGCGACAGGGAAGGGGCATCCAGATCAAAGGGCCACCCCGGTGGAGGGCTTAGTGGGCATCCTCTCGCTTGCTTCCCACTTCTTCCCAGGAAGGGAGGTGTCCCGCGAAGACTCAGAGATCTGCCCCATTCTGCTTTCATGCAGGGTGACCCCGCTCCTGTAGGACTGCCATGACCCTCACCCGGCCCCACCCCTCCCCCTCCTCACCTCCAGCATGGGATGATTTTCTCAGCAAATCACACACCTGGCCCTGGGATGGCCCTGAGCCCTGCACCCTCTCCCCACAGCAGCCCCCTCGTTTATGCACAGCGTGTTCAGCCCCATCCTGCTTCTCAGCCTGGTCACCATGTGCGTCACTCAGCTACGGCTCATCTTCTACATGGGGGCCATGAACAACATGCTCAAGTTTCTGGTCAGCGGCGACCAGAAGGCAGGTAGGTGGCTCAGCCCTGGGGAGTGCTGGTCACTGCTCCTGGCCTGCGTCCAGCCCGCTGGAGTGAGTGAGACTGAGTCCAACCAGCAGGGCTATGAATCCACAGCATCCGAGGCACGGTGTCATCACAGCTAGCCCTAACTGTGCTTCCATGTCCCCAGTTAGGGTCCCCAGTTGAGGAGGGAGGGAAGGACCAAAGTAGCTACCTGTGTGTTTGGGGTCTGGGGCATGTGTTTTCCAGTTCGTGTGGGGGAGGGTTGATTGTGTGTCTGTAAACAAAATCATGGCCCAGAACAGAACATTCCACCTGGGTGCTGTAGAATGACAGCAGGACAAACCAAGGCTGGGAATGCCCCGGAAAATGGCAGGATTGGCACGAGGAGACACCCTGGGTGTCCAGGGGAAGACAGGTGTCATGACTGGAGACCAGGGGGCAGCCTACCCCACACTGGGATCTGCATCTCAAACTTCAAGACAGAGCAGGGCAGCGGCTTTCTGGGGGGTGTGAGCCAGCTGAGGCTTGCCCGCTCCGGTAAGCAGAACCGATAACCACTTTTCCAAAACACCACAGAATGTCTTTGGCTGATTAGAGGTTTTGATCTTACAAGGAGAGTCAGTACTTCCCCGAGGCCTGAGCTGAGTCAGTGTTAGTCATCCCCAAGTGGGACAAACACATTTGGAAACCCTTTTTATTGGTAGTCTCACTGCATTTTTTTGTGTGTATTGGTCTACTTGTTTTTATCAAGGGAAAGATAGCTTAGGCATTGTAAAGAATCAATTTCCAGTTTTTAAAGGGGACAAGAAATCCAGCTTTAACCAAAGGCGATGATAGCAAAGGGAATCAGATAATATAACCAGTTCTGCTGTGAAAATGGGAGTCTGGTGGTAAAGGAAAGTGGAGAAACATTGAAAGTCCTGTGTTCTTGCAAACATTCGGAATGAGCATTAATACAGTAAGCCCTGTAGGAAAAAATAATCTCTGTAGTTTTGTTGAGTCCAGTGACATTCCTCTAAATTTCTATCAATCCTGTTTTGGGTAGCACTCATTAAAATCCGTGCAACAGGACGGTGCCTGTGGCTCATCGAGTAGGGCTCCGGCCCCATATGCCGAAGGTGGCAGGTTCAAACCCAGACTCGGCCAAACTATAAAAAAGAAAAATAGCCAGGCGATGTGGTGGGCGCCTGTAGTCCCAGCTACTCGGGAGGCTGAGGCAAAAAAATCACCTAAGTGCAGGAGTTGGATGTTGCTGTGAGCTGTGTGACGCCACAGCATTCTACTGAGGGCGACAAAGTGAGACTCTGTCTCTACGAAAAATAAAAAAATAAATAAAATCCGTGGAACATGGAACACACTTGGAGAAAGCTGATCTGTCACATGCACACACTTTCTGTTACCACTCAGGCCCGGAGTGGTGTGAGGTGTGTAGGGAGAGCCCATCCCTGGCCCTCAGAAGGCAGATCTCTGCATTGCTGAGTTATAGTCTTTGACTCCAGTTCTGGGACTAATCTGCTGCTACTCAAGAGGAATTTTTCCAACTATTTTTTACATTCAGAAAATTAATTTCAAAAAGTAGAGGAAGTCAGGTTGGAAAGTTTGGTCTATGGCAGACAGGGTTTTGGTTTTCCCCGTCCTGCTCCTGTGACCTGTTGCACTCAACACCCACAGCCCTGGCTCTTTCCAGAAGGGCTGCTGTAGGGCCCGGAAGTTGGGGGCCTGGGAGGGAGCCAAGCTCTGGCCGTCTAGGGGGTATCAGAGGCTTTGGCAGGGTATCTGGGAGGATTCTTTGATCTTTCCCTCTGCCTGAGTGCAGCAGGAGGTAACTGTGGCAGAGCAGTGCCCTAAGGGCTAAGTGTGGTAGGGGAGGGACAAGCCACTTCCCCATCATGGTGTCACCAGCAGCCTGCTCCATAGGCCTGATGCACCAGCACCAGCTGCACGTGACCGCGTCACCAGCAGACAGGAAAACATCAGCAGGGGCCTAGGCTGGGTCTTCTCCTGAACTCACTTCTAGAGGCCTGGCTCAAGCACGGCCTCCCCTGAGCACTCTGCTTTGGGTCTTAGGGGACAGTGTGTTGTGTGCTGGGGCCAGAGCCACCTGCCTCCCCTCCCCACCTCTCTGTAACCACTGTTGAGATTTCTGTACTAACCTTTCTCCTTTCTGCCCTTTTTGCCTTTGCTTTCTTGATGCAGTGATGGCCACGGGTAAGCAGGAGGCTTGTCAGGGAACATTGCAACATCCCCTCTCAGTTTCCATTCACCCCAGAATCTCCTGGCCCTGAGCTCATGACAGCCTTCTTGACTAGAACTGTGAGGGTAGAGGTGGGGCAGCCAACATTCAGCTTCTGTTCCTCTGAAAAATCTCACATTACGTCAGAGCCCTGGAAGTGGTACCTTCCTAGTGCATTTCTAGAGACAGAAAACTACTGGCCAGTCACATGCAAAACCTCAGTCACAGGCACTGCTAAATGTGTGGTTCCCAAATCAGTGACTTCCCGGAGCTTCTGGAGATCATTGCGACATCCTGGGTTTCATTAGCCAATTCTGGGAAATGAGCAGGGGATTTAGAGTGGAGAACAGAGTGACCTACCCATTGCTCTGGCTTTGATTTCAGAAGTTAGTGTCTCTGGTAGCCCCCTTAAGACCATAGTGAGAAGGGGGTTCTGGGGCGACCGCAGAAGGGCCTGTGGGTACAGGCGCCTGCTCTCTGCCAGGAGCCTCCATGACGCGCCATCTTCCTCCCCAGTTGCCCTGTACACCTCCATCTTCGGCGTGCTCCAGCTGCTCTGCCTCCTGACGGCCCCCGTCATCGGTTACATCATGGACTGGAGGCTGAAGGAGTGTGAGGATGCCTCTGAGGAGCCCGAGGAGAAAGACGCCAACCAGTGCGTAGGCAGGGCCGGTGCCCTGGCTCCCAGCATACAGCCCCAGCAGAAAGACCTTCAGTCTCGAGTCAGGCAGGCAAAGGGAGGGCAGGTTGGGTTTTTTAGTCGGTGGGAAAGGAGAACTAGGAGTCCACTCAAAGTTCCTCTCACGAGTCTGTTAGGACCCTCCCTTGTTCAGTTCAGCATAGGACCTTTAGGTCCCTCACCTCTTTTTTTTTTTTGGTAGAGACAGAGTCTCACTTTATCACCCTCGGTAGAGTGCCGTGGCGTGACACAGCTCACAGCAACCTCCAACTCCTGGGCTTAGGTGATTCTCCTGCCCAGCCTCCCAAGTAGCTGGGATTGTAGGCGCCCGTCACAACGCCCGGCTGTTTTTCTGTTTTTGCAGTTCAGCCGAGGCCGGGTTTGAACACGCCACCTTCAGTATGTGGGGCCGGCGCCCTACTCAATGAGCCATAGGAGCCGCCCTAGGTCCCTCACCTCTTTTAGAAAATTCTTGGGCACAGTAACGTTTAGGAAGGACTGAGCTAGACAAAAGAAGGAGAGACAAGGCCAGGCACCGTGGCTCACACCCGTAATCCTAACATCTAGGAGGCCAAGGCAGGTGGATTGCTTGAGCTCAGGAGTTCAAGACCAGCCTGAGCAAGAGCAAGACCCCATCTCTAAAAAATAGCTGGGGCTCGGCACCTGTGGCTCAAGCGGCTAAGGCACCAGCCACATACACCAGAGCTGGTGGGTTCGAATCCAGCCCAGGCCTGCCAAACAACGACAACTACAACCAAAAATGGCTGGGTGTTGTGGCGGATGTCTGTGGTCCCAGCTGCTTGGGAAGCGATTAAGAGAATCGCTTAAGCCGAGGAGTTGGAGGTTGCTGTGAGCTTTGACACCACGGTACTCTACCCAGGGTGATAGCTTGAGGCTCTGTCTCCAAAAAATAAACAAATAAATAATAAATAAAATCATTAAAATAGACAGGCATTGTGGCGGGTACTTGTCGTCCCAGCTACTCAGGAGGCTGAGGCAAGAGGCTCCCTTGAGGCTAAGAGTTTGAGATTGCTCTGAGCTGTGATGCCATGGCACTCTCCCAAGGGTAACAAGATGAGATTCTGTCTCAAAAAAAAAAAAAAAAAAAAAGGAGAGAAACCAGGTGAAAAGTATGTGTAGACAACTGGGTTGAAAACTAATCTGCCCCAAGACTGCCCTGGGCAGGGGCATCACAGCAGATAGACAGCCCACTTGCCTCCAGGGCTGATGCCACTCGGTTTGAGTAGTAAGTTGTTCTAAACATAAGATGTGTTCTGGAGGCTTGGCGCCCATAGCTCAGTGAGTAGGGTGCCAGCCACATACACCAAAGCTGGCAGGTTCAAGCCTGGCCCGGGCCTGCTAAACAAAAATGACAACTGCAACCAAAAAAATAGCCGGGCGTTGTGGCAGGCGCCTGTAGTCCCAGCTACTCAGAAGGCTGAGGCAAGGGAATCACTTAAACCCAAGAGTTGGAGGTTGGTGTGAGCTGTGATGCCACGGCACTCTACTTAAGGTGACATAGTGAGACCCTGACTCAAAAAAAAAAGATGTGTTCTGAAGTCGTTCATGATTGTGAGGACTAAACAAGGCTCTGGAGTGGGCGGCGCCCATGGCTCAGTGAGTAGAGCACCCACCCCATGTACCAAGGGTGATAGGTTTGAACCCCGCCCTGACCAAACTGCAACAACAACAACAACAAGGTTTTGGAGCCCACTTTATGAAAGAGTTAGACTGTAAGATCAGAGCATGAGTTAATGCTGTCTTCTATGACTCCACCTTAATATAATAAGCTACTGTTCATTGCATCAGGCTCTGTGCCAAACACACAGTACTTCAGTGCAGCCTCATGCCACTGTGATGAGATGGGTACTGGTGTTATACCTATTGTGCAGATGAGGGCACTGAAGCTAGGAGTCAGTTTGCCTGAGATCATTTATTTAGGAAGTGGTGGCCCTGGGACTCCTGCACATGTCCAAGCTTGGAACTCATTCTTAGATGTGTGATTGTCCAAGGGGTGTCTGTGTGGGTGGGGAGACTGGACTGGGAATAGTTAATTCACAGAGGAATAATTACAGAGAATGCTCTGTTATCTAGGTCAGATCCTACAGCCAAGAGGTTACTTGTGCCCATTGCAATTCTATCTGCTGCATGTTTATTTCTCCTTCACCATCTCCTGCTCCCCAAGGGGAAATCCACTCGCTCCTTTATTTGGCTTATCACCTGGCTTATTATCAGCTTTCTGCAAGATTTGGATGAACTTGAGGCCAATGGGGAAGTGAGGCTCTGCCACATCCTGACGTGGGCACACTCCTCTCCCCGCTGCCTGAGCTCAGCCTTCATGGAGTGGTGCAGCGTGTCAATGACCACCTTCTCTTATGTGAGGCCCTCCACTGAGGTTCACTCTTTGTGTTCCATCGAGAAGGAGGACCAGGGAATGTTCCTAGAGTCAGTCTGGTCCTGACACAGTCCCTAAAATGTGCTTGAGTAGCCTCTGAGTCTTGTGTTGGTTCACGTACTGTGATGCCTGAGGCCTGACTCCTTGGAGGACCCATCTTCCTCCAAAGAGCCCCCCAGCTCCTGAATGTATTCGGTGTCTCCACAGAGGTGAGAAGAAGAAGAAGAAGCGAGACCGGCAGATCCAGAAGATCACCAATGCCATGCGGGCCTTTGCCTTCACAAACCTGCTGCTTGTGGGCTTTGGGGTGACCTGCCTCATTCCCAACCTGCCTCTACAGGTGGGTATGGGGAGAGGGAGAGGCAAGGTGAGGTATGGGACAATGAGAAGGGATTTTTATTTGGAGACTAGAAAGTGCATGAAGTGTCCTGGAAGCTGTCAATGAAACAAGCGGTGACTTTCATTCATTGCATCCAACACATTGTTTACTGAGGGCCTGTCACTTGCCAGGCTGTGTGCTTGATGCTGATGGTGAGCTGTAAAGGCAGCTTGGATTGTCTTTCTCAGAGGAACTCTTTTCTATGAAAGCATGAGATTCCTGATCGTTTTGGCGTCTTGCTTACTATGGAAACCATCACCGTGTCATTTCCAGGAACCCTGTGTGGTAGTTGTGTGGTTAGTTTTGCATTTGCTAAAACTGCTGGAACTTGATATCCAGAGAGGTCTGGCCAGTCTGTATTGGTGGATACACCCGGGTACAAGAGGGCCTGCAGGATCTCTGCACAAGAGAACATGAAGCAGGAGCATGGTGATGGCTTGACAGCTGGGCTCAAGAGTTTAATTCCTTTGCACAAGTTTTCTGAGGCTTTTGAAACTTGATTTTTGCCAGAGATTGCAAACCAGGTAAACTTGGTCATCTGCCTGGCTCTGCCTGCAGATCTGTGAAAGTAATCTAGCAGAAGTTTTGGCTCACTCCCTAAGTCTACAGACTGGAGGGACATGAGTGACAGCATTGCCTCCAGATAGGTATAGCCCACACCCGGATGGTATCTCAGGCCAGGTTCAAGGGAAAAGTGAGAGTCCTTCCCTATTTACAAGTGGCCAGGTATTAAGTAAGTGCCCCACCCATCTATATCCTCTTGTGCATGTGGCAACACTGAGCATGCAGACAGGGTAAGGCAGTGAAACCCGAGCCAGTGACACTGAGCATGTAGACAGGTCCAGTGGAGAATGTTACTGCTTCCCTTGTGCCCTCCTGGGTTGTTCTCTCTGCAAAATTTGCAGACCCTTGCCCTGACCACCTTGTCCACTTGAGGGGTGGTGCTCACTGGGGACAGTCATCGCTTCATGTTTTATTCAATTCTTACTGAGAGAAAAGTTGTGCAAAGGCAACAAGACGTTTGAGGTGGAGAGGGGGAGACTGCAAGAGTATGCATGTGCACAAGTGTGTGTGTGTGTGTGTGTGTGTGTGCACATTCAACACTGGAAAGAGCAGCCCCTGCCCCCTGCCCCCTCCACCATCCACATTCCTGGGAACAGGTCCTGGCTGCCCAGCAAGATGGCAGGGCTGTGTGCAAAAGACAAAAAGACAAAAAGGGCAAACATAGGGTGCTGGTGGTAAAGTGAACAGCTCTTGGGCCTCTCAGGAATCATTAACAAGTGCTTCTCAGCGCTTGCCCCGCCTGCCTTTGAAGCGGTCTGCCTTTGAAGGGACCTCCCACAGACAGGATGGAACTTTGCTAGGAGCTAAGAAGGAATCACCTGTTGGGAGGGCCTGGGTGACCAGGCAGAGAGACTTCTGCACAGTCCTCAGGTGGGCAAAGGCAGGAGATCAAGGTCATGGTTCATGACTTCCTATAGGTAGTGCTGTCCTGATCCATATTTAATAGCAGAGCCCTGATGTGCTGCATTTGCAGATTTCCATGGTGTAAATGCTCTCATTATGGCTGATTTCAAGCTGCAGGCATGATGTCACTGATTGTAGGGTTGGAAAGAGATTCACAGTAACAGCATCAGGTGGAATTTCTACCACACATACATAAAAGGTGTAAAACACCTGAAGAGCCCAGAGAGTACTGAAACATAGTGAAATAATTAGGAAGCGATGAGTTTTGAGTATTTGTTACCTTTATTTTAATATAATTTATTTGTTTGAGCTTAAGTTCATATGATTTGGTTTTCAATAATGACTGTGTTAACAACCAGCTTGCGAAATTTCTAAAAAATTCAACAGTTAGCTCTGGAGAGCTAGTAGGAGCTGACTCTAGGCTGCCACTGCCCCTGTGGCCTAGGGCCCCAGACACTGGAGGGTGGGGGGGCAAGGTGAAGCCCCCTCCCAGTCTTCTGCTCAGGCTTTGCTCTCCCTCCCTCAGATTATCTCCTTCATCCTGCATACCATTGTGCGAGGATTCATCCACTCTGCTGTTGGGGGCCTGTATGCTGCTGTGTAAGTTCTGGAAGCTGCAGATGGTCTGGTGGACAAGGGTGTAGGGATGGGCTGAGGGAGGCAGCTGATGAGACGGAGACCTTAAGGCTGGGACACTGGCCCTAGCAGGACAGGTAGCAGGGTTTCTGCTTGGGTGTGGCAGGGGAAGGCCATACTAATGGGAGCTGGGTCAGTGGGCAGACAGCTGGGTGCCCACAAGCCTTGGCATTTAACACGAAGTCAGTTCCCGCATCCAGGGTCAGTGACCCCATGCAGCTCATTACGGCCTCAGGTTGCTCAGCTGAGTTCTGGGGTGCGCCCTGTCTGCTCACTGGGAAGGACAGGGGTGAGTTCCAGCTGCCCGTAGCTAAATGATGACGTTCAAATGACCCTCACCAGGGGCAGCAGCATGGGTAACTGAGCCCAGACTGTACCGGACAGTCCTCACCTAGAACTTCAAAGGGCCCAGTTCTGGCCACAACCTTCTTGGGCCCTGGCTAAAATGAAATGTACATCTCTTTCCAAGAGGCCAAAAGTCCATAAGGAACCACAGTTGTTCTTCTTTCTCTGGCTTGGGCCGTGGCCCCCAAATTAGAACCTTACCACATCATTTACTGTCTATAACTGTGAAACCAGCTCATTCCATACAGGGAGCCCATTCCTGCAACTGGGGCAGCAAAGCCTGACTATGAAGGTTTACCCTTAGAACTCTCTCCCCTTCCTACAGCATCCCCTGGGGTCATCCCAGGTCTGTTTGTCCTCTGCCTGGCCTGTGCCAGGCCTAGAGGAAGTGGTGGCTGCCCTGGCAGGGTCTGAGGGAGTCAGACGAGAGCTGTGATGCTGAGTTTCCGTGATTACACAATGCTCCCCTGGATGAGGGTGCAGCTGAGCCAGGCCCAGCCTCCAACCTGCTCCTGGGGCCTGTTTCCCAAGCTAGACTCCTGCTGGCACCACACTTTCCACTCAGCTCGGCCAGATGCTCACAGACCTGGGGCACTTCTAGGTGGGGTGGCTGTCCCCAGCGTCCGGGGCCTCAGGCTGCTGGGAAAGAAAACTCTTTGCCGAACTGCTCTGCAGAAAGTAATTGAGGGGACAGCACCCAATCCTCCTCTGGCACCAAAGGTGCATCCTGGGATCACCAGACCCCTGGGGCCTGGCTGTGACAGGTGTCCATGGCCCCGACAGGTACCCCTCTACCCAGTTCGGCAGCCTCACAGGACTGCAGTCTCTGGTCAGTGCGCTCTTCGCTCTCCTGCAGCAGCCGCTGTTTCTGGCCATGATGGGCCCCCTCCAAGGAGATCCTCTGTGGGTAAGAAAGGCTGGGGGCCCTGCTGATGGGGAGCTGGGAGACATCACTTAGAGGGCTTCAGAGCCCTTAGGACAGGCAGTTTGGGAACTTAGGTTAGGATCCATTCAGGGTATCCTTGTGAATGGTGGCCAGGCAGGAGAAGAGAATTCCTGTCTAGGCCTGATTTGGGGGTAAATAGAACAGCGCTGCAGTCCCAGACTCCCCTGCAAGGGCAGGGATTCTCGACCAGGTACCATGGCCTGTCCCAGCCCCATCCCTATCCCTGGAGATTCAGATCATTAGGTCTGAGATGGGTCCAGGCCCCTGAGGGCTGCTGGGTGGCCTATGGGGAACTGACAATTCTGATGTTGGGATGTAGAAGGATGGGCCCTGGGATGTTTTGGACCTTCCTGGTTTGCTTTTTCTTCTCCTCTCCTGTGCCCTTCTCCCTTTCCCAAACCTGAGTTCAGGGTCTGGAGCCTCGGCCCTGCCCACTGTGATGGCCTCCCCGCCCCTGCCCGCAGGTGAACGTGGGGCTGCTTGTCGTGAGCATGCTGGGCTTCTGCCTCCCCCTCTACCTGATCTGCTACCGGCGCCAGCTGCAGAGGCAGCTGCAGCAGAAGCGGGAGGATGACAAACTTTTCCTCAAGATCAACGGTTCATCCAACCGGGAGGCTTTTGTGTAGCACCTGCCACCTCAAAACTGTGGCCTGTGCTTCAGTGACTGACCTGTGTCCTCCACCCCACCCCAGAGGACCCCACATACCCCCAGGATCCTTCATGCTCCCTCCCAGGGCCCTGGTTATGCCTTGAAGCTCTGTGGTGGAAGGACAGGAGAGGGCCCAGGACAACCCAGCTTCTACTGGGTCTCCGCTGTGCCTGCAGGATGAGGCTCTCTGGGGTGTCTGGATTCTGTCACTTGCCAAAGTAGAGGGGTCGGCCATCCCCTGCCACCACCTGCCCCTTGGCTGCATGCCCACCAGCCACGCCTGCCTGAGGACAAAGGCTTGCACTGTCTGCACCCCCCTGCCTGGCCCCTCACCTCCTCCTCTGGCCAGCCTCAGGCTGCCCGAGGAAGGAAGGACCCGCTTCCTGTTGTTGGTGCTAACTCCTTTGTAATTCCATTTCCCCCCCCCGCCCCCCGGTGGCCTGTCCATGGCCTGTCCTCCCATTTGAGGCCTGTGGAGAAGCCCCCCTGGCTTCCAGCCTGGGGAGAAGATGGAGGGCCAGGTGGTCACACAAAGCCTCAGGAGCTGTGCACAAGGCTGACCAGAGGTCCCTGGCCTCCTCCCTCACTGCCTACGAGGGCAGCACGTTTCCATTGCCATCCTCAGGCCAGGCTGCCACCTGAAGGGAATTAATAGGCCGCCACAGGGCACCCCCACATACACACAGCTGTTTCTGTGGGGGTGGAAGTAAGGCTGTGGCTCACAGACATGAAGCCCTGGGCCAAGAAGTGGACTTGTGACAGACCAGGGGTGTGTATGTGCATGTGGTGTGTGTGAGACGGGGTGTGGGTGGGCTCTGGGGGCTGCTCCATCCCCACCCACCCGCCAGACCAGGAGGCAGCCCAGTCTGGGCCCCCCCCCCAATAAACAGCTTGGCTGGCAGCCAGGAGCCCTGCAAGGCCGCAGGGCCACAGCGCCCCCTGCTGGCAGATCCCGCCACACCCTGGGCGCTGTTTACATGGGAGAGGCCAGTCATGCCTGGCTCACCGCCCACCTTGACTACCCCCAGAAATTTGTCTGAGACCTCCTGGGAGTGGTGAGAGGGGTGAGTTGATTTTTAGGTTTTTAGTTTTATTTTTCTCTTTTTAAGTTTTATCCGACTTCTTTTTATAAAGCAATAAATTCATTTTCCTCCTGGATAAGGGATGCTCCCCTCTAGCTTATCAGTTAATGGCTGCATGTACCTGTTTTGACCTTGAAAAGAAAAGACAAGATTCTCCACCATTGACCAGCCCCAGCCACGCCCAGCTGCTCACCCTTTCTCTGGGGGACTGCTGTCTTGCTAGGGGCAGTGAGCCAAACAAATGGGGCTTGTGCAGACATCTTAGAAGTGTGGGCCCTCCGTCCTCTGCTGTTTGCCCCAGCCATCCAGGCTAATGCAGACCCATTTCCATTCCCCACCACGGCCTTGAGGGTTTCTCCTGAATTCAGGACATAAAGGTTGTAAGGTGAGCCCAGGAGAGCCACAGGGCAAACAAACAGATACTGTCAGGGTATGTGGGGTGAAAGAAGAACAGGAGGGCAGATCAGGCCAAAATTCAACCTTGGCATTAACACTGGAGCGCCTCAAATACAAACCATCTCCTATGCCTCAGTTCACTCAAATATTAAATAAGTCAAGCTCCCCCCAACAAAAAAAGGAACTAGATCAACATTTCCCAAACCACTCCTGAGAACAGTCTATAAGTTATGGTTATTCTAATTTTTTTTAAAGTTCTATGGACAAATTCAGGAAAAGCTGGCTTAAAGTCAGCCTGCTATAATGAAGCACTCACAGCACTTTCGGCATAATCAGGAACTTTTGTGGCTAAGAGTGTGGCAGGTTTCCTGCTGAGGAGCGGTTCTGATAACCAGAGCCACCAGACTCCAGGTGTGGCCCAGTAGCCACCCCAACAGGAGCTCCTGGGTTGCTGGGTAAAGATGCAGACTCTGGGTCTTGCCCCAGACTGGTTATTCTGGTGCCTGCCAAAGTGATCCCCCATGGTGGAGTGCAGACTGGGAAAACAAAGCAGCAAGGGCCCTTCCGGCTTCCCAGTGTTGAGGTTGGGCAGATGTGGCCTGTGCTGTCCTGAGAGGTGCCCACGCCCAGCCAAAATGGGAGCTGCCGCCTCCTCCCACCCTCCTGCCGTGCATAGCACCTTTTGAGAAGAAGCAGGCACTGAGTGACTAGAATTGAGGGTAGAAAGTTCACAGCCAACAGTTGTTGGAGATTTGAGCATGAAAATAGTTGCAGGGTACAGAGGTTGTGGCTAGTCAGAGGGGTTGGGTACTACCTACACCTACTCATGGTGTCTTCCTTTGACTTTGTACAGAGTTGGCAGGTTCCTTGTTTCTGTATTATCACTGAATCATGATAACAATCTGGGAGTTAAATAGATACTGTCAGGCGGTGCCTGTGGCTCAAAGGAGTAGGGTGCCAGCCCCATATGCCAGAGGTGGTGGGTTCAAACCCAGCCCCAGCCAAAAACCTGCAAAAAAACAAACAGATACTGTCATCTTTATTTTATAGCTGAAACATTGAGGGCCAGACAGACTAACTTGCTCAAGGTTAGAACCAGGACTCATATATGTGTCTTAAGTTATTGGGGCAGCCAAGGCCTTCTAGATGGAGACATTCCATTTGTAGTAGCAGCTCTAGGGGCCACCAGGCCTCTGCAGCAGGGAAGCAGGGGAGCCAGCCCAGGCCATGGTCTCTGTTTCTTGGAGCCAAAAGCTACCTCAGAGGAGGTGGTGGACTCAGTAGAGTCATGTTGGCCCTGGAGGCTGATGGGTACTTAAGGGAGCAATCTACTGGTGACTCCAGACCCCAAGAGGAGTGCTCTGAAGTGGGGGAGGGACCACAGCTGATCAAAGGCAGTTGTACCCAATGGCTGTGCCCCTCCTGTCTTCTCACTTGTCCTCCAGGCTCCTGATGGAAAGGAGCAGGAGGTTCCTGGCCCTGTGCTTTCAGTCAGAGTGAGGAAGGCAGCTGGGCCAGCCACAGGAGCCCTGCCCAGAGCTCCGCTCCTCACCAGACTCGGGGCTAGGCATTCCTTTGTGGTTGGCTTCCTCCAAACCCACTAGGCCTCTGATTCAGCTTCCACTGCCTGGGCCAGCACACAGGGAAGGGTCCACCCCTTGCAGGGACCAACAACCTGACCTCAGGCCCCTGTGGATTCTTTTTGTTCCATACATCTTCCCTTCTTTTTTTTTTTTTTATCACCCTGGATTGAGTGCTGTGGCATCACAACCCAATTCCTGGGCTCAAGAGAGTCTCCTGCCACCACCTCCCAAGCAGCTGGGACCACAGGCACCTGCCACAATGCCCAGGCATTTTTTTTTTTTTTTTTGGTTGCAGCCATCGTTGTTGTCTAGTGGCCCCGGGCTGGATTCGAACCTGCCAGTGGCTGGCGCTTTAGCCCCCACAGGCGCTGAGCCACGCCTTCCCTTCTTGTACCCTTCTTGTCATCCTGGTAAGAAGAACTACTCCAACCCTCCTTGTAATGACCCTGTGCAGTATAGTCTGAGGATGGTGTCACATTGTCCCCAGACCCCAAGGAGACTGAAAATGGTGGGACATCTAGTATTGGGTTAATGTGTGTACGACTGTCCCAGACAGTAGCACAGACACATTCAGCCACGGGGGGTTTCTAATGCCCTTGCATGTCAGCCTGTATGAATGTGAGCAGATGACAACCAGGAGTGGGGGTGGGAACAAGCTGTGCCCATCCTGTGGTGAAGGGCTCCTTTCAGGAGCTCCAAGAAAGCTTCTCCATAGAACTGTCTCTCAGGTTCATTGAGGCAGCAGCTTCCCTCCCTCTGAAGAGTAACAGGATGAGTTATTGGGGCAGGGAGTTACCAACTCGAGGGTGGTAGCCCATAGTCCCCAAATAATAACTCATGGGATCATGAGGGTCAGGAGCCTAGGACTCCCTAAGGGATTATCCATGTGCTGTGCCCTCCCATGGGGTGGAGGGTCAGGGTGAACAAGTAGGCTCTGGAAACCTGTTCCCCCCTTGCCCCGACTCACCCCAAGACCTGGGATGAGGACAGAGCTTCCCGAGTGTGAAGAAGGAGGTGCAGCTTCCTCCATGTGGATGGCCTGCCACGGCTCAGGCCTCTCTCTGCCACCACTTGTACCCCCTGGTATCTGCAGTCAGTTGTTCTTACTCTCTTGTGCAGATCTAAGACTAATTCAGGGCCTCTGGCAGCTCCTAGGCCTCGACCCTTCTCAGAAAGAGGCTCCAGCACCCCATGCCAAGGAGTCCATGAGAGGAGAGCAAAGGTTGGGGGCCTCACCACGTGCTGTCTTGGTGGCCTTAGATAAGTCTCCAGCTTTAGTTTCTCATCTGTAACACGGAGGTAGTAATAATTCCACAGTGCAGCTAAGTGACCACATAGGTAATCACCTGCCCAGCAGCATACCTGGCACTTAATAGGCACTGACCAGTAGCATGATGGTCAGGACCCTAGAAGAAGGCAGCTTGCACAGGGAATGAGGCAGTCCTCGTTTACCTGGTCCATGTAACAGGACACCCACATTAGCTGCTCTGACAAGGACAGATTCAAGGCCAAGTCAAGAAAGTGAGGTCTGTATCTGCCACTCCCTACCCTTCTCACAACCCCTCTCTAAGCAGAAGCCTTAAGAAATTATTCCCTTGTTTGCTTGTCTTTTATGGCTTCCACATTTTGGTAAGACTCGACCAAAAAGCTTCTCCAGATAATCTCTGAATGCTGACAGGTTTATGTGGAGCAGGATGAGTCAGATCACGGTCACATAGGCAGCATCTCTCCACCTCCTCCTTGTAAAACTGCATGGCCGTGCCTGTGTGTGTGTGTCTCAGTGTGAGGTGTGTTCTGGGCATGTCAGGGTGTACATGTGTGTGGAGGAGCTTGTCTGTGCACCTCTCTACCTAGATGGAACAGAGGGGGACGGTCTTGCCTCACTGAATCCCTTTCCATTGCTGGAAAGATATCTAGGCAGGCCTGGTCCAAGGACCCAGCCCAGGCCCTCCCAGGGGTACCTGAAGGGTTCCTTCATTCCCTGTATCAACCAGGGTCAATACAATGTCACTGACAGCTCAGCAGCTGACCCCAACTCTTCCCTGCCCTTTGTTGTTTCTAGCACCTGGCTTACTTCTGGCACACAGTAAGCACTCAATAAATGTATGCTGAGAACGACCAAGACCTGCTCTTTCCTTGGCTCCTGTCTCTTTCTCCTTATGTCACTCATCCCTTGCCTCTGTCTCTTGCCCAGATTCCCTGTCACTTGGCCCCCACCCTTCCCCTAGGCTGCATTTTCTGATGTGCCCTTCTGAACTGCCACTTGAAAACCATGGGGCATGGGGATAGGGCAAGGGGCCTCTTTGGTGGGAAGACTGAGATTGCCGGTGAATTCTAGTTCTAAAGGGAGACCCTTCTCTTTTGTATTGAGACCTCTCCAGACAAGCTCCAGGGAAATGCCAGGGAGGGGAGAGGGCTGAGACCTGCCTCATGACCCTGCTGGAGTGGAGGAAGCCTAAGACCAGCGGAGGATGGGGATGGCCTTGGGGGCCCCTGCACAGCAGCCAGGGCAGAGCTGCTAGATGGAAGTGAGAGGGCTGCCCCCCATCAGGACTGCCATACACCTTTCTTTCTTTTCTTTTCTTTTTTTTTTTTTATAGAGACAGAGTTTCACTTTATCACCCTTGGTAGAGTGCTGTGGCGTCACACAGTTCACAGCAATCTCCAACTCCTGGTCTTAGGCGATTCTCCTGCCTCAGCCTCCCGAGTAGCTGGGACTACAGGCGTGCCATACACCTTTCTTGTTGCCACCCCCATTTTCCCACTTGTGGTGAAGGCAGCACAGAGAAATACTTCCCCAGTATGAGCAAAGCCACAGCATATGTTCTGCAGTGACATGGGGTAGCTGGTCCTTGTCTCCATGTTGAGAACACAAAAGGACTTAGTGGGGGCTGGGGGAACCTGGAGTCTGCAGCCCCCATCTCAAGGAACAGCTTGACACAGCCCCAACCAATGAGTGTCATGTGGATGAGCCCAGCATTACCAGATCTGATTTTTTTTCTACTGGAAAATCCTGAGTTTTATATAAAATATTCCCATTTTCAAATGTTGGCTGAAAAGAATCGAAAAAAATCACAGCTGCTCAAATCATCTTTAACCCTATGTAGGCCAAACACTGCCAGAGGCGGGGAGAGAAGAGGAGGGAGGTAAAGGGCCTCCTCCTCTCTTTTGGGTGCCTGAAGCATCTGCTGTTTATTTTCTCCGATCCAGCAGATGTGACACTGGTCTCCCTTCTGCATTAAATCATGGACCTATGCGGACTGGGACCATTTTCTTTTTACTTTTGTCTCCCCCAGCCCAGCTCATAGTGAATGTTGTTAGTAAGCAAAGGGGTTAAACACTCTAATCTAGTTTCTTTTTTTTTTCTTTTTTTTTTTTTTTGAGACAGAGCCTCAAGCTGGCACCCTAGAGTGCCGTGGCATGACAGCTCACAGCAACCTCCAATTCCTGGGCTTAAGCGAGTCTCCTGCCTCTGCCTCCCAAGTAGCTGGGACCACAGGCGCACGCCACAATGTTCCGCCATTTTTTGGTTGCAGCCATCATTGCAGTTTGGCGGGCCAGGCTGGATTCGAACCCGCCAGCTCAGGTGTACGTGGCTGGCGCCTTAGCCCGTTGAGCCACAGGCGCCGAGCCTAATCTAGTTTCTTGAGTGGCCCACAGTTGCTACTGAGGGAAGGGGAATTGTCAGGCCAATCTCAGAGCACAACCAGTTTACCCTCATGGGCCTGAGGCCCCACCCACAGTCTGGCATGGCCCTGCCCTGGCCAACACTCCTTTGTCCAATGGGATGACTGGGACAGAAGGGTCATCTGCTCGTCTTTTTTTTCCCTGTTGTTCTTTTGGTTTGGTTTGGTTTGGTGTAGTGTCTGTCTCTCCCCCAAAGGAATATTCTTTGAAAGTGGGCACATGCTCTGCCCTGGTCACGCCCAAGTCCTCAGTGCCCAGAATGGTGCCTAGCATGGAATTGCTCCATAAATGTTTGGGGATGAAATTTTAAAAGAGACAGACAGAAATACACAGAAAAGAGGCTGAGGCCAGGTGCAGTGGCTCACACTTGTCATTCTAGCATTCTGGGAGGCCGAGGCAGGTAGATCACCTGAGCTCGGGAGTTCAAGACCAGCATGCGCAAGAGCAAGACCCCCGTCTCTACTAAAAATAGGAAAAAAATAGCCGAGCATTATGGAAGTAGCTGTAGTCCTAGCTACTCAAGACGCTGAGGAAATAAGATAGCTGGAGCTATGATGCCATGTCTATGGAAGTGACAAAGTGAGTCTCCATCTCAAAAAAAAAATAAAGAAAAAAAGATACTGAAACGGACTGAGACGGAGGCTGGGAGAAGAGCATACTCTCATCAGCTCAGAAGGGACAGAGCAGAAGATGGAAACAGTGAAACAGTGTCCCCAAGATACCCAGAGATGAGTTACAGGGACAGCTGTAACCAAAGCAGTAACAAGAGCCATTGAGGAGAAGCCATGCTTGTGGGGTGGAGCATTGGTGTGGGGGGCTGGAACCATGAGATCCACATGCCCAAAGGTGAAGGGGAGAGGCTTGGCGCTCGTTGCTCAGTGGTTAGGATGCTGGCCGCATATGGGGCTGGCGGGTTCAAAACTGGCCCCAGCGGGCGGTGCCTGTGGCTCAATGAGTAGGGCGCCAGCCCCATATACCAAGGGTGACAGGTTCAAACCCAGCCCTGGCAGAACTGCAACAAAAAAATAGCCAGGCGTTGTGGCGGGCGCCTATAGTCCCAGTTACTCGGGAGGCTGAGACAAGAGAGTCACTTAAGCCCAAGAGCTGGAGGTTGCTGTGAGCCATGAAGCCATAGCACTTGACCAAGGGCGACAAAGTGAGACTCTGCCTCTAAAAAAAAAAAAAAAAAAAAAAGGCACGGTGCTTGTGGCTCAACGGGCTAAGGCGCCAGCCACATACACCTGAGCTCACAGGTTTGAATCCAGCCGGGACTTGCCAAACAACAATGGTGGCTGCAACCAAAAAATGGCCGGGCATTGTGGCGGGCACCTGTAGTCCCAGCTACTTGGGAGGCGGAGGCAGGAGACTCAATTGAGCCCAGGAATTGGAGGTTGCTGTGAGCTGTGATGCCACCGCACTCTACCCAGGGTGACAGCTTGAGGCTCTGTCTCAAAAAAAACCAGGACGGCTCCTGTGGCTCAGCGAGTAGGGCACCAGCCCCATATACCAAAAGTGGAGGGTTCAAACCCAGCCTCAGCCAAACTGCAAAACAAAAAAATAGCCGGGCGCTGTGGCGGGCGCCTGTAGTCCCAGCTACTAGGGAGGCTGAGGCAAGAGAATCGCTTAAGCCCTAGAGCTGGAGGTTGCTGTGAGCTGTGTGATGCCACGGCACTCTACCAAGGGCAATAAAGTGAGACTCTGTCTCTAAAAAAAAAAAAAAAAAAACTGGCCCCAGCCTATTGAACAACAACGACAATAACAAGATAGCCGGGCATTGTGTAGTCCCAGCTACTTGGGAGGCTAAGGCAAGAGAATTGCTTAAGCCCAAGAGTTTGAAGTTGCTGTGAGCTGTCACGCCACAGCACTCTACCCAGGGTGACATAGTGTGAGACTCTGTCTCAAAAAAAAAAAAAAAAGAAAGAAAGAAAGAAAGAAAGAAAGAAAAAGATGAAGGGGAGGGAGAAATTGAGAAAGACTGAGGAGAGGGCAGACAGATAGGGGAAAGGAGACAGCTGCAAAGAGATGATGAAAGAAACACAGGCGCATTACCCAGGGTGGAGACAACAAGAGACAGGTAAAGAGAGACAAGGAGAGGTGTGGAGGGGAGGGACAGAGACAGAGAGGTGAAGGGCAGAGGCAGAGAGAATAAGGAGAGAGATGTATTGGCCGGGTGCGGAGGTTCATGCCTGTAACCCTAGCACTCTGGGAGACCAAGGCATGTGGATTGCCCTGAGTCTACAGGTTCAAGATCAGTCTAAGCAAGAGCAAGACTCCCGTCTCTAAAAGTAGCCAGGCATCGTGGTGGGCGCCTGCAGTCCTAGCTACTCAGGAGACTGAGGCAAAGAATCGCTTGAGCCCAAGAGTTTGAGGTTGCTGTGAACTATGACGCCATAGCACTCTACCAAGGGTGACAAAGGGAGACTGTCTCAAATAAAAAAGAGAGAGAGATGTGGAGGGGAGAGACAGAACAGAGATGGAAAGAGATGGAGAGGGGAGAGACAGACAGAAGTACAGAGAGACAGAAAGATAGAAAAGAGAGAAGAGAGCCAGAAAGAAAGCTAGAGAAATGGAGAGAAGGCAAAGAAAAAGATGCAGAACCGGAGCCTGAGGTGGGAAGGATCACTTCAGTCCAGGCGTTTAAGGCTGCAGTGAGTTGTGACCACACCACTGTATTCCAGCCTGGGGTGACAAAGCAAGGTCCTGGCTCTGCAAAAAAAGAAAGAAAGTGATACAGATATCTGTGACACTCACTTCTCTCTCCCTCTTTTTCTTGAGGGGGGAGAGGGTGCGACTCTGTTGCCCTGGCTGGAGTGCAGTGGTGTGATTGTAGCTCACGATAGTTTCAACACCCTGGGTTCAATCAATGCTCCTGCCTCAGCCTTTCCAAGTGCTAAGATTATAGGTGTGAGCCAGTGTACCCCTCTTCATTCCTCTTTTAAGCCTGGAGCATGTAGAAATAGGTTTTTTTTGCTTTTGTTTGTTTCGAGGCAGAGTTTCAAGCTGTCACCCTGTGGCATCATAGCTCACAGCAACTTTCAACTGTTGGGCTCAAGAGATCCTCTTGCCTCAGTTTTTCTATTTTTATTTATTTTTTTATTTTTTATTTTTTGTAGAGACAGAGTCTCACTTTATCGCCCTGGGTAGAGTGCCATGGCGTCACACTGCTCACAGCAACCTCCAGCTCTTGGGCTTAAGCGATTCTCTTGCCTCAGCCTCCCTAGTAGCTGGGACTACAG
>CAUYON010060567.1:0-55721 GCA_963573935.1 Arctocebus calabarensis
TTTATATAGTGATCAAGAAAATGCCATGAAGGCTATCTGTAACAGTACGATGAAAACATTTCTGAATGTATATGAATCATGCCCTATGATTGCACCAATGTACAGAATTATGATTCAATAAAATTATTAAAAAAAATAATAGTATCGCATATTATACTTACAATTTTCTACGAGACACATGAACAATTGGTCAGAATCAGAAAAAGAATAAAAGGAGTAATTGGTCACAATACTTTAGTGTATGTCCTAAGAGATTTTTCCTTTCCTTTTAAACTTTATACCATCTCATCTCTTGAAAATAGTTGAGAAAGAGAAAGAAAAAGAGAAGGAGAGAACAGAAGGAAGGAAGTGGTGAAATAATTAGTGTTATTTTACTAGTACAAGAGTACTTTCAAGTACAAGCAATAAGTATCAATTGGACAATAAACTGCACAAAATTGTCCCTTAGAGGTCACTAGATTTCACCAGTGAAATTAATACTATCTTCTACAAAGAAGTTTCTTTATTCGGCTTGCTTCACGGTTCTGACTTGCTTCACTGCTTAAAGCTTTAAACATATGAGTCACAGTTACAAAAAACATATTAATTTGAAATATAGAGTAAGAAAATAGGTGATATACTTAAATGATTCTGTGTATAATGCTTGTAAAATCCATCAAAAATGTACACATACATTTTAATAAATATTCCCAAAGAAAAAATCTACCCCCCTAAATGAATACAAACACATTTCAGGGTAGTTAATAGAGCAGGAGATTATACATCAATATCACTCAAATGCATGCAATTAAGCAGAGCAGCTTTAAAGAAAAAAATCATTAATGTTAAATTCAAGGGGGGTGAGACAGAGGCTATATTCAAAATGTTGATCAGAAACATTTTGTTGATAGGAATTGAGTAGCTAGGAACAGAGCCAAAATTTCAGGTTTAGGAGGCTTCCAGCCACTGTGTGGTTGTAGTGTATTTATACACCTCTATATTTAAACACAGGTGGTAATTAGCAAAATTGAGACACCTTTAATAAGGCATCATCATAGGTGCAAAGGATGTGTAGCATAAGATGAGTTCATTATCAATAACTTTCCTGAATTAATCATCTCTTAGGACATTTAATTTTAAATGTACCTGAAAAAAACCTGGATTATTGAGATAGGCCATCTGCAGTATCTTTTTCTAATTTCTCTGAACTGAAGAGTTTTCTTAAAATGTCTCTATGCAGCTGTGACACAGGGATTGCAATATCTAATAAAACCATCGTCCATCTAATCTGGCACCTTCTCTTTGACAGGTGTCTAAACCAGATAGAGGCATTAGAGGTAATATACACACATAGAATCCACCAATTATGCAAAACCATGCAACTGGGAAATTTTTTCTTTGACCTTAGTCAGTGATCAGATTTTCCCTGAAGTATGCAAATTGATAGCCATGTACTTTTATTTTGGCTGGTTAAAAATCCTCATTCATAAAGGTAGTTAAAAATATTAAATTGATTGCAAGCATTAAAATGAAAATGAATTTCCTTTAATATAACCACATAGGAATTCTACTTAAAGTTACATATTTGTACATATGTATATATATACACACAGATATAAATATATAGGAGCCTATAAATAAATATGTAGCAGTATCCTAAATAATAATGCCTTTCATCTAAATAAAAAAAACAATTAAAAAGCAAATATATGATGATATCAAAATAGAAACTGAGGCTGTGACTTCATAAAAACTAAGCATTTGAATATACAATGAAAACTCATTGATCAGATATTTAGAACCATCCAGATGACTGGTAGACTTTTTCATTGTTCATCCAAATGCCAAGCATCTAGTAAAAGGTTAGAGGAAATTGATATGACACAGAAGATACAGATATTAGAAAATCCACAGGTTCAACAGTAATCATCAACTCAATATTTATGTTTTAATAGATATCTTGGTATCATAGAGATATATCTCAAGTAAAAATAAACCAATTAATAAAATACATGCCATTCAACACCCAACAACTGGACGTGGTATCCCTAATATTACTTAAACTGTAAAAATGTACATATTATTTTGCCTAAACAGTTAAATAACTCTTTAATTCTATCATTAATAATTCTGCTTGGAATATTTATATTTTGAAACTATATTGACTTTAAAACAAAAAAAAACCTCTGACCTTTATATCTATCTATATATCCATTAGTTTTTGTTACAAAAGTCCCTTTCTTAATCATAATGTAGAAATTTGCTAACAGCTATAAATTCACAGAAAAAAATATTAGTTTCTCAGGACCTTAGCTGATATTGCAAAAGACTTAACTTGGATTTCAATCCAGCTCATATTAGAAATTGTGATTCTAAAATTCAATTTCACCATTCATAATCAGACACAAAATGTTACAACAGAATATGTGAAACATTAAAAGGCAATTTCCTGATTCTCAGCTACTTATCAACTTAAAACTTAGTTGATTAAAATTAAGATAATCAGTATGCTTTATGGTGATGGAAAAATGACTGTTTTACAGATTTCAAGTAAGTGTATTCAAATCCATTTGTCATTGTAGTAAAAAATTGGAGCATATTTTAATAAACTTTTTTTTCTATTTGAAAAGAAAAAAACAACCAGTCCTACTGAAAAATTCAAGCATCATTCATATTTGTTTTTACTGTGATCACTCACTAGGCTTCTTCAAAAGTCTACAAGATCATAATTAGAAAGAACATATTTTTTCCAATGTAATAGCTATTATAAAAGTATTTTACAGCTGTGAATGTCCTGGTAGAACAAAAACACTCTGTAGAAAACATAAATACCAACAGGATACACAAATAAAACTTCTATCTCTCTGATTATTTTTTAAAAACTGCTTGAGTAGGGATAAAGAAGGTTGTAGTAAAATCTTCAGGAAAATGACAGAGATGGAACTGATTTTTTGTTCTGCTTAATCATTTATTTCTAGCAAATTCAATTCCCCAGCCTTTTATAGTTACTTTCAGAGACCAAAAGGCTGGCATGAAATTAAATTAACAAACAGGTTCCAATCCTGAATTAGTGACTCCCAGCTGTCTGTCCCGTCTAGTTTCCATGGCAGTAGAAGAATTGGTAGGTATAGGAAATTGTAAGAAGCCAACATATCAAACCTTTTAAGTTGATTTTACTAAACAGAGGAATCAGTACAAGGACTGGGACAGGAGGAGTGTAGAATTGAAGTTAAAAGTTTTTAATTTCCCAGTTTGTTGAAGAGGCCAGTGTTTTTCTGTTTTTGTAATTGTTGGAGAATACAAGCAACATCTCATGCATTTCATAGAAGGCTGTAGATTCAGGATTGCATGTAGTTCATTATGTATTTTTTAGTAACCCAACAGTGTCTTCAGACACTTTACATGTATTTTAAAGTGTTTTTCTTTTTTAACATAGATATTAAGGGTCATCACCCTGTTAAATGACTCCAAACATCCAAAAACTCTGTAAAAAAATCTCTCAACCACCCAAATGTTTGTTTACCCTGTCTCAAACAGCTGATGGTTGACGGAACTTTGCATTCACACCTTTAGGTTATCACCTAGATACGGTCATAGAGACCTGTTGTAAGGAACCGGAAAAAATGAAATGTTACTTTTGTCATAGACCTACCATGCCAACAGAGACATAAAGGCTCCAAGTAAGAACTTCACAGGGACGATCCATTGACACGAAAAAAGATTTTAAAACAGATTTTCATACGTCTATTTTCCAGTTACTTCTCCACTGTTAGAATAGAGCGGAGGTGGAGAACCCAATATTTCAGAATCATTACATCACATTAAAAACATCATCCAAGAGGTAGTGGTTAGTTGGCATATATGCATGTTTCACCATATGCTATTGTTTACCTAAAGTGGAGGCTCGGACAGGAAGTACAATTCAGAATAATTTTTTTAAGTTGTAAATTATCCAAGAGTATACCTCCAGGTCTAGAAATGAGTCCCAAAGTTACATAAGAATTTAATAGGCTTCATTTATTAGACTCTATAATATTATTTTAAAAATACTGGGGATATACATCAACCACAAAAATATTTTCTATCTCTAATTAAAGCTTGTTTACTTAAATTACATACAGAAACATTAGTGGTGAGAGAAATACAAATATTGTTATATAATAATTTAGTCGATGGCATCATATTCCAATTTCTTTAGCCCTATTTTTCATGGGTTCCAAATGTAAGCAATTTTGTTGGTCCTGCTAAATTGTACCACAGCACGTCTAGCCAACTACAAAATCTCTATACATTATATAAATTGCTATAACAGTGCACTGAATAGTGAAGAGACACCTATGCCTGGGCCATCAAGGTTGTTAAGAATAATCAAAAGCCATGTGAAGCCTTTTATAGTATTCACCTGCTCAGACTAAGCATGGTTCTAGCTGGTTCTATTTGATATTTACTTTCCTCTGTTCTAAAAAAAAAAAAGATCAATGGAAAACAGAATGGAATAGAATGGAATATATTAAGCCAAGATTCAGAATATTCTACCTTTTAGGAGAAGAAAAAATAATAGCAATCTCCATTCAAAATAGTGATCTAATCTAATATTCAGAATCTGCAGATAATTGAAAGCAATTATGATATATGCGAACATTCCTGAAATGAAATTTTATTCCTTTTAGTTTTATAATCAGCAGCTACCTTTATACTTATGGACATATACTGTTGATAAAAATTGCTAAATTCTGTATCTTACAATATTTTTCATCACTTCATCTGCCTGTAGTTATGCTAGAAATACAGTTTAAATCTTTCTTCAAAATTGTAAGTGATGGGAATATTTTTTCAGTAATTAGAGATTATTAGTTTAAAATCAACAGCAATTTAAGAAATGTATACAATTTCAACAAAACTATCATACATATTTTATGTCTGATGTGTGACAATCATATGCGATTGCTTTCCTGTATGTCTGTGTGACAGAAAAAGAGAGAGAGATAGAGACAGAGACAGAGAGACAGAGAGAGAGATGGGAGAACAAATATAAATACTTCAAGAAAATTTGTTTTCATTAAAAAATTAATCATTGAGTCATTTATTCAAAGTGCTGGTCTTCTGTAAACCTCAGGTCATTAATAAGTAAGTAGGTAAATAAATAAGTGTGTAAATAATAAATTAACTTGTTTGGAAAACCTTGAGGAATTTATTAACCATACAAAGAACTTGGTTAGTATACTTAAATCTGAAACTGGTGGACTTTTGGGGAAAGCAAGCTTCAGGCCAAAACTGCATGAATTCTAAATGGCTATCTCTAACATAGAATGCAAAAAAAAATTTGTTTTGTTAACACTACAATTTCTTACCACTTCCAAGTTTTTAAGGCTGTCATGGAAAATAAATTTCCACTAAGCTTTCTGTTTTCATAAACAACGTATCAATGAATATTTTGCAGTTTGACAATTTAAAGTAAGATTTTATAGAACAAACAAACTTGAATACTGGACTGTTCTGCTTCAGTAAAAATCTTTGTATTAAAGGCATCAGAAAGGTACAATGCCTATGATCACGTCAGTGTTCAATGATAGCTGAATAGAAACACTGGGACCTTTAGGGTATCCAGACTTTGAATTAGGCCTTTGAATGAGATGATAGTTATGTATATGATTTTATTTTCTAATACACCTGTATGTGGAAAAATTGGAATCTCACTTAATCACCCTTAGAGCAATATGATTCTACAAAGCTTTCCTTCCTTTGCCTTCACTGTATATTTTTTCAAATGACATGACTGCTCCTAATTCATAATTGGGACCCGGATCAAATGGTAAATACTACCTTGTGCATTCAAAAATATTTATGTTTTTTCGACTGTGTCTGACATTGTGCTCAAGAATGGACTCTATTAGTTTTATTATGAAAATGTTAATATTTATTCATAGAGGTGTTTTCCAGAAACATCTGTTTTTCAAAAACATTCTGAGGGACAACTTGAAAACTTTTGAATAACATTTAGAACATGGATTTATTTTTGGAATTACCTGATCCCTTTGCAAATACATATTGTGACTCTCTTTTGTGATTAAAAGTTTCCAACATTACTTTGGCATATCTGAAAGCTTTTCACTATCCTTAAAAAGTCCAACTTTGCAGCAGTAAATTATTTAACACACCACACACACAGAGGAAAAAAAATCATATGAACTTGGACAAAAAAGGCAGAGTTAGGATTCTGCTTCTCCAGTTATTTACTTTTGGGGTCTTACTGTGCCTTATGAAAATTCATTTTCCTTCACATTGCAGATATGAAAAGCAAGGGCGGGGGTAAGCAAGCAAATGCTGGGTAATCATGGAGCAGAAGTTAAAGCAGTGGCTCTCCTTTTCATTAAAAAAAGAAAAAGCCTTCCTTCTTAGGCTGTACTCTTTTTTGGTAACACTGGAGTATCTTCTGTTCCATACTGGAAGACTTTGGACTAAGAAGGTGGACAGGGGTGTTTCAAGGCAAAAGAAAAATAGAGCAGACATTTGCAATGTCTTCTTCAACCAGGTTAAGAGTAGCAACTGATTCTCAGTGCAGCGTACCTGGCTTGTTCATTACAATCACATAAAAACAATCTAAAATTCAAGGAAGCTGTCTGTGAGCCTTACCACAAACATTATCAATTCAATGCTAATCTAACAGTACCTATTAGAGTCCACAGGGGTATTTCCTTTTCTTGTGGTCTCTAAACCCAAATGGCTACCAATTTCCCTTCTGTGGCACTGGGAACTTCTATTTTTATTTCTCCAGGCCATCTAAAATACACCTCTGGATTGGCATCCCAGAATGAAACAGGAAAGTTCAGGGCGTTTCCTGACCAATTGTTTCTTATTGAAGATGTAGAGCTTTTCTACATATTAGCATATCTCCAGTAGCGATGATGCAGATCTGCTAAATCCAGAGCTGCAGACGGCGAGTACGAACAGCAATCCAGCCTCCACCCCCACCCCTACTCTCCCAGCGGCGAAATAGACGTCCAGACGACATACACTAGTGGAGTGAGATCGTCTGTCTTCCCGATTGTAAACAACCGTGTTTGATGAAATGTTTAAATACACTCTTGACTGTAAACATATTCGCTCACCAAGTAGCGCTAACAGTCTCCCCTTCACTCCTCGGCAAAGCCTCTTAAAACTGAATTGGCGATCCGCCCGTTGTGGAGTG
Source organism: Arctocebus calabarensis (assembly GCA_963573935.1). Taxonomy (NCBI): domain Eukaryota; kingdom Metazoa; phylum Chordata; class Mammalia; order Primates; family Lorisidae; genus Arctocebus; species Arctocebus calabarensis. The sequence goes on from CAUYON010060567.1 coordinate 7,169, forward strand.
GAAGAAAGTGAGGTTACATTTCCCTGGCATACTTAGCAAGTGCTTGGCGCTCGACAGATGTGCTGGCTGCTGCTGGACCCTAGGACCACGTCTCGGGATAAAATGCAAAAACAGAAACGTGCACATTTGAGCCCATGGTTAATGGCAGTGACCGCAGACGGCTCCGAGGGAGCCCCTACTCTATCTAGCCCCTCACTCTAGGTGTGAAGACTGTGGCTTTTGACAAGATTGGGAGGTAGATGGAAATGGCAGCAGGAGGGGTCCTCGACAGCGTAGCTTAGAAGGAGGTTCTGGGGTTCACCCTTGAAACTGGGCTCCTTGAACGAGGTGTTTAAATAGAAATTTAGACGCAAAAAGGCACTAGAGTGTGTCCTAGCCCTTGGGCATCTTCTCTCAGGAAGATGGCTTGAGCAGGACCTAGTGGTGGAGCCCCCGGCGACGCTCCAGGTGGGAGGGATACCAGAGAGGCTCCCTCTTCTTTCTTTTTGGACCTAACCCCTCACCCCTATGCCAAGCACTCAGGTCCACTTGTTAGAGCGCCTGGGCTCTTCGCAAAAGCCAAGGCAAGGGGGCTCCCTCTCAGAACTGGAGGAGTCGCTTTGCAAAAGTGCCCCGGGGAAGCGCAGCAAGCTCTGGAAGGGCAGCTCCCCCAGGGCCCACTGAAAGCTTGAACTGCAAAGAGGCCAAGCTCCCTTCGGCCCCGGGTGGTCCAGAGTCCCGGGGCCAGCTGAAACCGTGAGAAGAAGTATGAAGAGGCTGTGACACCTCGGGCAGGAGTCCCAGAGCGGACCCAACCGCCACTCCTAGCCGGAAGCCGCCATCGGCCGCTTGCAGCCTTGGGGCGAAGTTCGCCAGTAGTCCTTGGGGTGGAAGGTGGGGGGTGGCGGGCAGGAGAGAGAAGGAAGGAGATGGGAGCCCGGAGAAATGTACCTACCTATTCCAGGCGCAAGTTTTGGTGGCGTCCCCAGGTGCGGTCCCCCCGCCCCCTCGCCAGGTGCTCAGATCCGCCGGGCGCTGCCGGTGCCTGGGACTTCGGCTGTCTTGGCCAATTCCTGCGGGAACCGACTGTAAATCCACATTACTGTTCTAGCCGCAGCTCGGGCTCCCGCATCGTTCCCCGGCTGGCGGCGGCGGCGCTTTCAGCCGGCGGCCGCCGGGGCAGGAACCAAAGCTTGGCTACTACCGCCCCAGCGGACAGCCGCTGCCAGGATGGTGCTTTAGCCCGGGTTCGTATGTGTGTGTGAGAGAGTGTGTGTACGTGTGTGTCTATGAAAGAGAGAGTGTGTTTGTGTGTGAGAGAGCAGAAGGGGTGAGCTCAGCCCCCGGGGCACTCGGAGGTGAACTCCGTGCAGAGCCGGAGCTCACCGCGCTCCCGGGTGCGGGGCGTCTGCACGGCTGACGGCTGTGCTGATGTTGCCGTGGCCGCCGCCGCCGCGCTCTAAGGCTGGTCGCGGTGGTGCAAAAAATGTTTCTCCGCTACTCGAGACCAAAAAACCTGCCCTGTCTACTGAGCATGCCCGGTTTGACAGCTCCACAGCCGAGGGTTTTTTTTTTTTTCCTCCTTTTCCCCAAGACTCCAGGTTTTAGCCGCAACTGAGACAGGAGGTGGAGGGAGGAGAAGGGAGGGAGATAGAGGGAGGGAGAAAGAGGAGGAGGCGGGCTTTAGGAGCAGGTAGCGGGCAGAGGAAAGGAAGTCGAGATGAGAAAGATCAGGGTGTTAGAGGGTGGAGAGAGGAAAGGAGAAAGGTGGGTATGAAGAAGAAGGAAATGTGGCTCAACAAAATTTAGATTTCCCTCCACAATGGGTAGCTTCCAGACTAAGGGACCCAAATATGATTACTTTCTCCTGAGAGTGGGGTGGGGGGGATTCAAAGGAGTATATGTCAACCCTAGTATCAACCTGGGACAGTGTTTCCTAGTCATGACATACGCAAACACGCGTGTGCACACACAGAGAAGCACGATCACTGCTTGATGTGCAAAGCCTCCGAACTGACTTAGAAAGAATGTGAAGTCTCTTGCTCTTGTAACTTTGGAGGAAAAAAAAAAAAGCAAACAGAAATTGTTCGGGTTCCTTCCCTAATTCTTTCTCCCACCTCCCAGAAAAGCCAAGCGGGTGAATGCGGCGCATAAGCGACCCCACAAGCTCTCTGGGTGGGTCAGTGAGAGAAAGAGAGAGTACTGCCCACTGCCTCCCGCTACAGAATGACCCCAGCGCCCCAAGGCCAGCCACGCGCAGCCTCCTGGCGGCGCGTCAGATCGGCACTGACCGCGTCTCGCTGAAAAGGGGTGAGGGAGAAAAGAAAGCGCTCTGGATTCTGCCCTGCCTGGGTGCCTTGGTCCCCGAGCTCACTAAATGGCCCCGCCCCTCACCCAGCCGGGCACTAGGGCACATACCCTGGAGAATCCAGTGCGCTTCCCCAAGTCCTGGATCGCTCCCTTCCCACCCTCCTCAGCTTCCTCGAAAAAGCGGAGAAGCGGAATCTGCACGCCCAGAAACTCGCTTCGGGAGCCTTAGAACTGTGACTGGGCATGCTCAGGACTTGGGGAGCCTCGCATAGAGGTTCTCTCCAGCGGCTAACATCTGCATGGCTGGGCCAGATGTGAATCTCAAGTGGGAGGCACTGATGCCCACTTGAACCAGGCTCCGGTTCCGGGAAGGGCGGCAGTGACGCCCACAGCTGCCTTCTCCTTCCCGGCTTCCCAACTAGAACAAGACCGTGGGAGATACCAAGTGCCAAGCCAGGGGAGCCGCACCAACTGGAGAAAACGGAGGCTTGCGGATTCCCAGGTCTCCTGCCCCCCTGCGCCACCCAAACCATAGGCAGGTAGGGGGCGCGCAGTGCAGCGAGAGAGCCCGGTGTGTGTTTCTAGTGTCTGCTAATCTTTGGGTAAAGAAAAGAGCGTGAAGAGTCGAATCTCCTTTGGGCGCAGGACATTTATTGATGGTTTTCTTGAGTGAATAAAGAAGGGCGTGTGTGAATGTGTATGTGTGCACGCACGTTTTTAGTTTTCCTCCCCAAGAACAGGGACAGGAGAGGGAGAAGCTATTGCTGATTTGGAAGCCCACAGACTAGGTGTTACTATAAAGCATGTTTGGAGACTTGGCTGACGCTAATTACAGAGAAGAGTTGTTTTGGGTGCGGTAAGCGTACCCCAAAGCTTCCAGCTGTTCCCCTTCCTGGGTGTTGCAGCTGCTGGAGAACGACTTTCAGGCTGCATGGTCTCTGCACTTCTGTGCAGAGGGACAGGGTTGGATTCCGAAACAGAAAGAGAGGTAGTTTAAGGTGACGCCAGGGGGAGATCTAGGAACCCGGAGCTCCCATTTTCCCAGCTTTAATACAGGTATTTGCAAGAGGGAACGTTGTAAGCCCATCACTTCAGCAAAAGGGAGTAAATACGTGAAGCTGAACACTCGGGGGTGGGTCGAGTTGGGGGTGAGAATCAGGGAATCAAAAAGCACGTTTAGTCCCATCATTCCTTTACCAACACCACCATCAGCTTCAGGCGGGAATCATTTGGATCTTAGCTGCTCAATACCACCCACCCCCACCCATACCCCACCCACACCCGGGCCCATCCTGCTTCACTATCCTGCCAACAAAGAAACAAAAAATGACATCGCAACTGCTTTTTATCACCATCTCTCTGTTGGGTTGTTCAAAAAGCAGTGGGGATGGGATGGCTATAAAACCTGTATCTTACATCAATATCTAAATGAACCTTCCTCTACCTTCCTAGGATGCAAAACGAAGCAGGCTCTTTGTATACACATATACATTTTTATACATCCTAAATAAAAGAAGATTCCACATTAAGAACTGACCAAGCCCTGAACTGCGGAGGGAAAAGACATCCTGACATACTTCCTCAAACCCCACTTAAGAGTTCTGGGAGAAGGAAAAAGAAACATTTGGCCAGTCACCTCTCCAAGACTCAAAACACTCTAAGGTAATTTTATGTAACCAGTGATTAAGGAAAGAGCTCCCCATTAAGGAAAAGGGAATTCTGCCTAATTGGGACATGAACAAACCATAATAACCATGAAAATGGAATATGGGATTTAAAACCATGATTATTTCACTCTCTGGCTGTGTATTTGTTACTCTTTTGGAAGACACTGGGAGAAAGGGAGAGTTGACAGCTAGGGAGTTCATGAAAGAGACTCAACTTGTTTCTCTCTTGGCAATTTGTCAGTCCAAGTAATAATTAAAACAAAACGAAAAACTCTTCTTTACCGTCCCCTTTTTACACCGCATTTGCACTCACATTTTTCCCTCTTATTTTCCTTACTTGTCTCCCACAGCTCCGTGGTGGCCTTAATTTATTTGGTCTGAACCTGTCTCTCTTTAGTTAATTGAAAACATAGTTTCCCATCCTAATTCCCAAGTACACGGGGCTCTCTCACTCTTACGGGGTGTCCTTTGATTTCCTGCTTCCAGGAATCCATATCCCGATGCTTAGGTGGGTTACCTAAAGTATTTATTCAACTTTAGAGATTTCCCAGATATTTAAGCAATAGGAAATTGTAGGATTTTCAAGTAGTTTTGCTTATGGGACCAAGATTTTCTATTTCAAATATGGATATCAGGAAGAAGGCATACTAAATTGCTACTTTGAGTATGGCCAATGTAAAGGGAAATATAACTGACTGTAATGGAACATGCAATCTCTACAAGACAGTTGTTCAGTTGCCTGGCTTATATTATTCAAATAATTTGCTAAGAATTTTAAAAGAGATATATGCTTTTTTTGTTAACAAAGACACACACAAATGCACTCATGCAACCTTTCTACCTCTATGCCTGGAACTAATGTAATTACATCAATTCAATTCAGCAAGTGATTATGGAACATCTACTATATTCCAGGAACTGTGCCAGCACTGGGAATAGGCAAAGAAATTGAAACTTAAAGAAGCTAAGAGACTTTCAAAGATTTGTGAACAATCCACTAATCAACAAGCATATATTGAGTGGCTGTTAACATGTACCTAGAACAATTCACTCCTAGGAAACTATTTAGACCTTATGGCCTCGATGCTTTAAAGTGTATTTGTGTGTTTAATCTATAGTTTCTTTCTGTGAGAAGAATGCATAACAGAAAATAGCACTTATTTCAATCTTGTTTCTAAGTACCCTCATAAGTGTGAGAGTGTAAGTACAATAATATTAGAAGACTAAAGTCAATAACAATTACATAAAGAAAATCAATGTGCATCATCTGAAATGAAGGAGTTTTGTTTGGTTGCTTATCTAATAGGGAGAAGTTTCCAAAGGCATACTTTCAATATATACTTGTGGTGAACCATTATTTCCTATGGCAACTGATAACACCATCCAGAGATCAGCTACCAGATTATGAATAGTACTGGCACAATAACTTTTGGCTGCAATGATTAGAAACAGGAAAGGTAGCTTAATGCTTTTCTGCACAAACAGCTTCCATAAACAGGGCTGTAAAATTTCAGTCACCGGCTTGCTGCTAGGGAGTGCCCATTTCTGGAAGCTGTGGGCCCCTCTGGGGAAAGTAGCCCTATTGGAGGAAGCTCTCTTGAGCCTGGATGTGAACAGTTGGTGGCCAGGATTCTGTACCCACCTGTTCAGAACAGAGACTGATTCGTTATTTTTTCACACACCCAAGGAAGGCTCAGGAAAACAACTGACAAGCCTTTTCTTTACCTGTTCCTCTTCAGTGTTCAAATGGACCCTGTGGAGCCACTTCTCTGGCTACAGTGCCAAAGAGAAGCAAAAAACAAACAAACAAACAAAACAAAATAAAAAACAATTAACTTCAGGATTTAGCAAGTCACTTTCTTTTCACATAACAAATTCTGCTTGTGGAAGTGTACATTCATATAGAATACCTCTTACTGGAAAGGCCCCATCAATGCTGCTGCACCTTATTCTCAAAATAAAAAGTATCCGTAAAACAGATTAATCATAACCTTCAGAAACCAAGGCTTCTCAATAGGCTGCAGTGGTAATTTTCATCATTGCTATAATGGATTCAAATAACTGCCTAAATTTAAAATTATAGACAGTTAAAAGAATGATACACTGGTCCTTAATTCATATAAAATTCACTTATATTGCTATTCATACAGGAAAACAAATATGGCAATAGTAGTAATTTGTACTCTCATAAAGATAACATAGTGTCTTCCCTTGCAGATCTGAAAGCTGGCTTTATGCTAGTATTTGACTTTTTGTTGGAAATACTTTTAAGAATATTACTTTTTGGCACTTTTTAACTATTACAGTTGTTGAAAAAGGGAAAAATTGATTTCAAAATGTACAATGATTTTTGAGAGATGAAATTATAGTCCAGACAAAGAATTTGAAAAGAGTATAGGACAATTAGGATTGTTCTGTTGGCATTTAAATGCACTTGAACTTGTCTCTAACTTTGTGACATCATCATAATCTTTTAAGTGAATTATTATCATGATTGACTTACAGGTAGCTATTAATTTACTTTGAGATAACGAAGGCATTTAGTGCTTCTAAAACACATGCTTAATAATGGTCATAAGAAGATTTTATAGTTATATGTGTTAACAATTTCTATTAGATGCTTACAATGATTAGTATAGTCTATCATAAACTGATTTTAAAACTCATTTTATAGGAAAATTGGGAACTAGCGTGTATCATTTTCTATACAACATAATAAACATGAATAATTTCTTCTAAGACTAAGAAAACAGACTGCTCATGTGTATCTTTAGTCTGTCATTCATACAATCATTCAGCAAAATTTACAGAACACCTACTGTGTGCCTATTCAGTGCTAAGTACTGGGAAAAAAGTGGTAAACAAAATATACCTGTCCCTTCCCTTGTGGAAATTGCAGTCTACTGGTCATAACTAATCCTACAATGAAATACAAAGTTATAAACTGATGGATGTTGTGAAGGAACAGAACAAGGTATTTCCAGGAGAACAACATGGGAAACCCAATTTAGATTGGGGTTGGGGTCATTAGCTAGGCTTTGCTGAGGCCTTTGTCTGTTCATGTGAGGCATGGGGAATGTGCAATAGTTGACATTCTAGGCAGACAGAACAGAATCTGTGGTATTTGACGTGGGAAATATCTTGGCACATCAAGGAATGCAAGGTCAGCCTGTGCATCTGGAGTGTAATGAGCATAATTGTGTAGGGAAGGAAGTGACATAGGATAAGGCAAGAAAAATGAAAGGAACCAAATTATCTAAGTCTTTAGGGGTGTGGAGGAAGGTTTTGGATTTTGTCCAGAGGACAATGGGAACTTGGGGAAAGTGTGAGATGATCTGATATACAGTTAAAAGGACCTTTACCACTGTTAATCAAATCCTTACACTTACTAACTTTCAATAAAACATTTTCTATGTTTATTCCTCCTTTCCTCTCAATATCATATGCCAGCTGTTCTCCAAGTGTAGTCTAAAGCCTACTGGGGGATCCTTAGAGATTTTTAGAGTTTCTGTACATACAGACTAATTTTGATAATAATACTAAGATAATATTTTCCTTTCAGTCACATTTTCTTACATGTGTACATCAACTAATTACATTCAGAAGCACATATCAAATGTCAGCTGTATTTTATTAAGCTAAGCATTAAAGATAATACTAAGAATTTTTCCTTTTAGAAAATATACTAAATTTTCATGAATATGTTATTTATGTTAACATGTAATGAGCTGATTATTTTTATTTCAAGCAAATCAATACATAAATATTTAATTTATGTTTTAGATTCTGATATATAAATATCAATAGGTGTTACCCACAAAGACAACAGCACTTTGGGTGGCACCTGTGGCTCATCAAGTAGGGCGCCGGCCCCATATACTGAAGGTGGTGGTTTCAAACCCGGCCTCAGCCAAACTGCAAAACAGAAAAATAGCCGGGCGTTGTGGTGGGCGCCTGTAGTCCCAGATACTCGGGAGGCTGAGGCAAGACAATCTCCTAAGCCCAGGAGCTGGAGGTTGCTGTGAGCTGGGTGATGCCATGGCACTCTACCGAAGGCAATGAAGTGAGACTCTGTCTCTCCAAAAAAAAAAAAAAAAAGACAACAGCACTTTGGGGTCTTCAATAATTTTAAGTGTGTAAAGGGCTCTAGAGAACAGTCCCAACCACTGGTCTTCTTTTCTTAAAGCTAGTTGTGCTCTTCCTCCTTTCTGCCATTCCTAAAGTTTCAGTTCCCATAGAGTCACAATAAGAAATTGATCTTCACGTTACGATTTAGTATGAATACTTACAACTACTGTGTGATGCATTCTGAAATTATTCTATTCTAACCAAATCGATTGCTTGTTTAACCCTTTGAAAAAGTGTGAGTGATCTTATCTCATTTCCAGGTTACAATTACAAGATTGACATCTTCCAGGCCATGTCCCTTGTCCCAGCATTCTTCGTGGCTCCATCTCTTAACAGCTGACTACCCATTTCCTCAGAAATACTTCACAATTACCTCAGACTCAACTTGCTTAAAACTGCACTGATCTATGTGTTTTTAAATAGGAAAAATGGGAAATTACAAAAGTATATAATATCATCTTTGTGTGAAAAGACTAAAACAAAAATATTTATAAATACAGGCATGAGGAAGGGACTAGGGAAAACAAATCACAATGTGAATAGTGATTCATGACATTTCTGGAATTTTTTTTTTTGTAGAGACAGAGTCTCACTTTATCGCCCTGGGTAGAGTGCGGTGGCGTCACACTGCTCACAGCAACCTCCAGCTCTTGGGCTTAGGTGATTCTCTTGCCTCAGCCTCCCTAGTAGCTGGGACTAAAGGTACACCATGATGCCCAGCTTATTTTTTCTATTTTTAGTAGGGATGTGGTCTCACTCTTGTTTAGGCTGGTCTTGAAACTCCTGAGTTCAAGCAGTCCTCCTGCCTTGGCCTCCTAGATTGCTAGGATTATAGGCACAGGTCATCATGCCTGGCCAGAAAGCTATTATTTAAAGAAAAGAAGCAGAACTATTCATCCTTACCAATTCTATACCTACCCTTGCCTTTCGTTTTAAAAAGTCTAATTTTATTTATCTCAAAATTTGCTATAAACACATTTCCATTAATATCACTATAATAATGCAGGCTTCTCCTGGACCACTTTGTTTTATCACTAAAGAAATCTTAATCATAAGATGGTTATAGGTAGAAATTACCTACCACCAAAGAGTAGGCTCATCAATTTTCTGGAATACTTGATTCCTTGGTTGAAGTTCTAGATGCTGCTGGCTACTGCTGTTCTCTCTCTTTCTCTCTCTGAATATCTTGAAATTGTGTCAAGTACAGTTTATCCTACAGGCCATCAGATGGACACATGGGAACAGTGAAACTGTCGATTTCTTTTTTGTTGTTGTTGTTCAAATACTATGGTGAATAAGCCTAAAAATTCTATAGTTCAAAACATTCTTTCATCTGCCTGGAATGCCCTTCTTTCTCTATTTCTAGCTAACTACCTATATTTTTCAGACTTATAGTCATTGTTACCTTTTTCAAGATGCCCTCCTTGAACTTTTATACTGAAAGACTCTCTCCCCTCTGAACTGCTAAAGCACTTTTCTTTTCTTAGCTCTTATCCAATGTATCCTTGTATCATAGTTATTTAGATGCTTATTTCTCCTTTTGTACTCTAAGTACATTGAAGTTAGAGACATGTCTTTCTATATATCTTGGCTATACATAGGAGGTTTTCTAGAACTAGAAACATGTTGGGAATTTAACAACTTTATTTTTAAAACAAAGGACTAAATTAATAAGAAGAAGAATGAAGGAAATACGTAGTATGTTCCTAATTTAATAATCAAATAAAAAATAGAATTATCAAACTTCCTAAGGAATATAGGAAATTTTCATTAAAGTCTAGTGCCCTTATTTTAACACAATCTTTAGTCCATACCTTGGAAATTTCTAAGAGGTAGCATTGAGTTTGAAAGAGATTTTTTTTCTATGTGTCTGATAATTTAGGCTTCTTGGACATAGTGTCATTTATCTTTTGCTGCAGAAAAATGATCATAAAACTGAGTGTCTTTTTTTACATACGCATGTGTTTATTAGGTTTCATTCTATTCGCCTTCACAAAATTAAAAAGGCTTAAATTTAATAACAATAACAATGTTTAAGATAAGGACTAGAAATAAAAACCTTGTAAAGAATGAACGAAGATAAAAACTGAGTATCTTAAAACACTATTTGCTATTTCTCACAATTTTATAGGTTAGATAGGCTTTTTTTTTTTTTTTTGGTCTTATCTGGGCTCATGAAAGTAACTGTATTCAGCTGGGATGTCACTTAGGGTTGAGTTCTGGAACAGCTGAGTTTTCTGAGCCTTACTTTCCATTTATTCTCTCTCCATGAGATCTCACATCCCATGTATCATTTGACTATTGTGCATAGCACATAACCCTAACAGTGGCTTAAAATGATAGCACTTTATCATTCCTCATAATTGTGTGCATTAACTGTGCATTTGCTCAACTACTTTTTCCTGAGCTCATTTGTGATACTCCATTCAACTGGAAGGTTGGCTGGGCTGGAAGGCACAAGATGGCCTCATATAGGCTTGGCAATAGGTGCTGGGTTTTGCCTGAAAACCTCAGTTTTCAGCTCTTCTATACATGGTCTCTCATTCTCCAGTAGGCGACACCAACTTTCTTATATTGCAGCATCAGGCAGCATCCTGCAATGGCAATATTCTACAAGTCAAAAAAAAAAAAAAAAGTCACAGGACCAGCTCAGATTCAAAGGGTAGAGAAGTAGACTTTTCCTCTTGATAAAGAGGAACTGCAAAATATTGTGGTCATGACTTTTTTCCTACCAAAGTCATAATTTAAGATATGTGTTATTATGAATTTCATGTTCTACTAGGTTGTAAAAGTAGTTAAATTCACTGTGGGTGATTTTTTTTCCCTCTTATTCTTATTTCTGTATTTAGAAGCATTTTATAATCTCATTTTTTTATTACATAGGCAGTTCATGAATGCATTCTCATTGCAAAATATTTAAGGAATCAAATAATAGCAAACTCTTACATAGTAAGTTTATACTATGTGCAAGGCTTTTTTTTTTTTTTTTTTTTTTGAAAGAGTAACAATTTGTTACCCACGGTAGAGTGCTGTGGAGTCATAGCTCAGAGCAACCACAAAGTCTTGGGCTCAAGCGATTGTCTTGCCTATGGTTGCTCACCACGATACCCAGCTATTTTTAGAGAGGAGCTCTCACCCTGGCTCAGGCTGGTCTCGAACCTGTGACCTCAGGCAATCCACCTGCCTTGGCCTCCCAGAGTGCTAAGATTACAGCCATGAGCCACTGTGCCCGGCCAGGCTTCATTTTAACTGCTTCACATCCATTGTCTCCTTTGATCTTCACATGTAATCTTTGAAATGAGGAATAATATCACCACCATTTTGTAGGTGAAGAAACTGAGGCATAGAGATTAACTTGCATAGGTCACCATGCTAGTAAGTAGCAAAGTCACTAAGTTCTTTGGCACCAGAGTGTATGCTCTTAACCTCTCTGCTATAGTTCTCCTTAGCCTTGCTCCTACAACAATTCAATACACATTAGTCTGTTTTATGCATTGTGTATCTAATATGTTCACATGCATTTCTCTACCTAAATTGGGTCACATTATATTCAGGATTCTGAAACTTGCTTTTTCTGCTTAAAAAATATAGCAAGGTGCTATATCAGTACACCTAGATCCACCTTATTTTTTTTAAACAGCTGTACAGTATCCCACTGTGTGGATGTTTTATTTATTTATTTATTTATTTGTTTATTTGTTTATTTATTTTTGCAGTTTTGGCCGGGGCTGGGTTTGAACCCACCACCTCCGGCATATGGGGCAGGCGCCCTACGCCTTTGAGCCACAGACGCTGTCTCATGTATTATGATTTATTTAACCACTTCTTTATTGATGAACATTCAGTTATTTTCAACTATTTCCTGTTACAAATAATCTTGTGGGCGCTCTGCCTCGCTCATAAAAGGGAAAAAAAAAGGCGCGTGTGGTTCTCGACAGGCCGTAAATCTTCGAAAGCATTGCCACAAGCTTGTTTTTGTTCCGGACCAGGTGCCTCTCATAGATCTTGGCCCTTGTTTCTGCTGAGTCCGGTATTGCAGAATTTCTCGCAGAGCACCCTCAGCTGATAAAACAAACCCAGGAAGAGTATTCTCGGAGTGACTGTAACTTAGTGAACGTTTAGAAAACCCACGAGCGGATGCAGACAGAGAACGAGATTTCTCCCTATTATCCATCAAAGCTGCGTGACATCTATACGCGCCCCCAAGGCGGATACAGCGGCGGAGTGCAACATCCTTCCGAAGGCCCTATCGATGAAATCAAGCCTCCCTTGGAAGAGAGGAAGATTGCTGCCAAGATCACAGGCCTGGACTCGGAAGTCGCCCGGAAGACCCATGCGCAGGCGTGTGCAGATGACCTTGCTGCAGCAGTCAGCCACGAGCCTGCCCACATGAACTGGGAAGCCTGGTGACAAGTCCCCACCTCTGTGTGGGGCCATTCCAACCTCAGGGGACTATGCGGCCAAACCTGGAGACAAGGGCTACCTGGGAAAAGGCTGTGGATGGGGATGAGCAATGGATACTGGCCGTGGTGGTCAGTTACAGCCACGCCACCGACAAGTATGAGGTGGATAACATTAATGAAGAAGGCAAAGAGAGACGCATCCTGAGCTGGCGGCAGATCATCCCACTGCCTCAGTGGAAGGCCAACCCTGAAATGGACCCTGAGGCCTTATTACAGAAGGAGCAGCTGGAACTGGTCCTGTACCTCCATACCTCCTGCTTCTGCTGTGCTGCTGTGCTGTGATTCATGTGCCCCCACCATGGCCCCAGGATGACTACTCGGTCCTGTTTGAAGATACCTCCTGTGTAGATGGTTACTTGCCTCCCCTCAGCGTGGCCCAGAGGTACATGGTCGTTTGTACGGAACCCATGAAAAAGTGAAACTGACCAGCAGACTCGGAGCCCACGAAAAAGTGAAACTGGCCGGCAGAATCGCCATCTCCCTCTACCTTACCGGGTTGGGAGGGAATAACAAAGGTATTCTGTGATCAAATAAATACTTTACCCCCCTGGGGTGGGGGTGGGGTGAAACAAACAAAAGCTAAATAATGCAATGATAAAACATAGTTGAATTCTTTTATTATAAATTTTCGGGCACTCGTATGAGAATTTCCTGAGAATAGATTCCTAGAGTTTATACTGATGGATCAAATACTGTGAGCTAGATACTGCCACATAGTCTTTCAAAAATGCTTTGACAAGAATAAATGAAAGTGTCCATTTCGTCTAGTTGGCAACATTTTACATCTGCAGATATTTTAAATTTGATAAAAAAATTCAGTGATGTTTTAATGCACATTTGTTTGCTGCTAATGTTGAAATTTTTCACGTGGTTTCTTTTTGTTTTCTTTTGTGGAGTGATTAATATTTTGTTTTTCTCATGGATTTCTTGGAGTCTTGATATATTTGGGCTGTTACTCTTTTGTTTTATATGTCGTAGATATTTTCTATCAGTTGATGTTGCCAGATCTGTCAGTCTTCTCCTTTATGAAGGTTGGGTTTAAGTTAGGAAGACCTTACCATAAGTTTTAAAAGTGCCAACTATTTTCTTCTATTACTTTCAATACTTTTTAAAAGTCTTAATTCTAAGGTTTATTTGTGTTCATGATTTCAATTAAGGGTACAACCTATGTTTTCCTTTATTTGAATGGCCATTTGTCTTTTTATGACAGGAGTATCTTTTCTCAGTGATCTGAAGTTCACCACTAGCCAAGTTAGCAGACCTATGCACATCAAGTTTTTTTTGTTTTTAATGCTCAGTTTGGTTCTACTGATTTCAGTGAGTTTCCCTGAAGTAATACCATGTTGTATTTATTGTTTTATAGTATGTAATGTCTTTAATGTCTTTTAGGTAAAACATTACGCTTTCTCTTTTTACAAAATTTTTTGGGTTAAGGAAAATATTTGTTGGAACTTTTTCACCTAAACGGACTTAAAAAAAAAATATTTCTGCTGCCCAGAAGTTTTTACAATGACTCTACCTCTCTTTCAGGAATGCTGCAGAAAATTGATTATCAATTTGGACTATTGTTACATGAGAGTTAAAGTTTAGGGATGTATTTGTATTTCCCAGAGGAAAGTTATTTCTAATAACAAGGAATAACGTTCTGTCAGAAGAAAGATTTCATAAGAGAAATCTACACAGAAATTATGTGGGGACAGCCAGTGAGACAAAATAAAAGGGTAAATGAACAACACATCCTTATTTTGAATAAAATGCCCAAGAGTTAAGACACAGAATGCGTCTTTCTCTCATTGCCCTACTCAACCCTTCTAATTGAATAAACACAAATTTCAAGAAAACAACCTTGAAATGGAACTTCTCTCTGAACAACTTTCACTTTTGCTCTTAGCCAGAGATTGACCTTGCAATTCACTTATTCACACAGGAGGCACAAACTACTTGCACCTGTCCTTCTAGTTGTAGGGACCCCTTTACCAAATCTCAACTAAACACTAAATAATTGGTATTTTATAGTTCTTTCCTCCTTTCTTTTTGTTCTTAAAATATGAACAAAATGGAGGAAAAAAGAAGGACCACTGAAGCCACATATGAGACACACAACCCTCTCTGGTCTTGGTAGAATAATGTAGAAAGTTGGGGGTAACTACAGTAGTCCTCACCTTATCTGTGGAGAATACATTCCAGCACCCACAGTGGATGCTTGAAACCACAGATGGTACCTAACCCCTATATATACTATGGTTTTTCCTATACACGCATACATATGATAAAGTTTAGTAAATTAGGTGTCATCTATGAAGCCTTAGTTTTTAATATGACTGTTTCTAAAGCAGTGTGAAGGTGTTGGACTCCACATTGCCTTCTATGTTGTTCCACCATAGGAAGCCTGCCAAAATTATTAATATAATTTCTTTGGAGGAAAGGAGGAGAAATTGTTTCCCTGATGTCTGCGTAAAATTTAAATGAAAATGAATGTGATTTGAGTGTTAGTATTCATGGCCGCTACTTCTTCTCTGTTAATTTACATTTATATTCTTAATGTCTAGGTTGAGCCTAGGGAAATTTAAAACTCAATTTCATTAATGCTATAACTTCCATAGGAATCTGAATATGCACACGAGTTCCTAGATTGTGAAGTTATTGGATGAAAATATAGCAGCTAAGGATAATTGCTGACTGGTTATGATAGTTAAATATGTAGTGTCAATTTTGATTTTTGAAATTCCTCTGGGCCTAAGCCCAATGTCCGAAAAGTTTTAAAAACACGAAGCTAATGTTGTAATGAATTTTAACACCTTTAAAATGGAAACATTGCATTTCTGAACCATTGCTTATCTCTGATTAAATATGATTTAAACTCAATCCTGTTTCACATTTGCAACAATTACATTGACGTACATGATGTTTGCCATGACTGCATACCTTGGGATTTGCAAGTTCAGCTCGCCAGAGTTAGGATTTTTTCATTTAGATAGTTTTAATAGAAATATGATACACCACTCTTGGTTGACAAAATTATTATAAATGGGAATACATGGACTAAACACTAATGGTATCCCCTGAGTCTGAAATAGAGACCTTTTTCTCCTTCTTTACAAGCTACATGTAAATATACTTTAAACATGTAATATTTAAAGATTATGCTTATGAAGTAAGCTTTTTTGGAAGAAAATTGTGGAACATCCCTGAATTCCATAACAGAAGTGATACTTTAATCCTCTTTAAAATTCTTTTGATTGTTTTGATTATACTACTCTTTTTTTCTTTTCTTTTCTTTTTTTTTTTTTAGAAAGAGTTTCATTTTGTTACCCTTGGCAGAGTGCCCTGGGATTAGACTACTCTTTTGAACAATCTGAATGATGTCTTAAAATTATATCCACCCCAGAGAGGTTCTGCATCTCTAATGCTCAGTCTTTTGGCCTCTTGCAACTAAAGGCCATAAGAATTTTGGCTTAAAGACACATTTTTCTCACTGCCTTCTTTTCATAATCTGCAGCTGAAGTCCTTCTTATAAGCTTCAATTAACTTGTAAGAGTGGTAAGGTAGAAAGAGGAGAAAAGAAAAGGGAGGGAAGAGGAAAGAAAAGAGAAGGAGAGGAAGAGAAAAGAGAGGGAAGGGAGGGAAATACTATACTACTGGACAATGGTTATCACCTTCTCTGCCTCCCGGCACACTTATGGCTATACTCAAGATTATAGTAATGATTCTCTCTGAAAGAAACACTCCCTCTGGGGGCAATGCATGGTGGGACAGAAGGGAAGAAAGGGAGTATGAGTGTGAAGTTTAAAAAATGTTTTCCAAGTAATATGCACAATTGAAATAAATTACCTCAAAAGCAAATGTTAACTTCATGATAACATAGTTTAGTATCCCTCACACATTAATAATTTTGAAAATTTGATTTTTTTTTTTGAGACAGACTCTCAAGCTGTCACCCTGGATAGAGTGCTGTGGCATCACAGCTCACAGCAACCTCCAATTCCTGGGCTCAAGCGATTCTCCTGCCTCAGCCTCCCAAGTAGCTGGGACTATAGGCACCCACCACAATGCCTGGTTATTTTTTGGTTACAGTTGTCATGGTTGTTTGGCCAGCCCAGGCTAGATTTGAACCCACCAGCTCTGGTGTATGTGGCTGGTGCCTCAGCCTCTTCAGCTATAGGCACTGAGCCTGAAAATCTGATATTTTAACAAAAAAAATGCAAGATGTTTGCTTAGCTGGGAATCCAAGAAGCTGCTTTTTTATCATAAATAATTCACATAGAAAGTGGTTGAATGTAAACATACAATAAAAAAATAATCCATCTAGTATTGTTAAAGCAGGACATGAGCGATCTTCCAAGTACTAGTATTCAGGAGATTTTGAGAATCCTTCCTGTGCTGTTTATTAAGGTTAGTTTGGGGTGTAAAGCCTAAAATTAAAGCTGCCAAGCTATGTGCTGTCTTGACATCTAGTGAGACCAAGAGGGCCTCAAGTGGCCTAACCACAAGTTTTCCTCCCCACTCTGTTCCCACTGATAAGGTCCCCTAATCGAACAATCCTACCCATCAAGGAGGCCAGGCACCATTATTTCTTATACCTGAGTAGCAGGTTACAATTCTCTGCCAGCCTGTGAAATTATTCAAACAATCCAATCACACTATTCTGTGTGAAGTAGGGGTCACTCTAGTGACAAACTCTGCTTCCTAGAAGCCCTGGTTGCTCAAAGTGTTCCAGGGAGCAAAATCTGGTGTGGCTGTTTGGTGGTCTCCTCCCACAGGCTGTAAGTATCTGAAAGTAATAAATTACAATCAATCTCATCTGTCCAGCGTCCAGTATCATGTGTTCAGCCACACCTAGAACCCAGTGGTGGGAATCCTTCTCTCACCAATGGGGCAAAGAGGAGGCAATTAAAATACAGTGATGCACTAGAGAAAATATTTTATTATTAGACTTAAAAAGTAATAAATCACAAGTAATTTTGAAATCGTGGTTAGAAATGGAACATGTTGGGACACAGGTGGAATTTCCTCTTTTTCAATTTAAATACAGTGATTTGGGAAGCAAGAAAAGGATATAATGATCTATCAAGTTGTTTTATAGCTGGTGTCAAATATGATAAGCTGTCTTTCTAGACCAGTGATTTTTCAGCTGGTGTATGCAAACATTTTTAAAAATTACTAATGAAATTATTTTTGAAAGAAGTTCAAAGCACAGTAATTATATTCTATTTTTTCACTCTTTTTTTTTTGATCAACATAATTTTAGTGTGCCACAGAAGTTTAACTATGGGTTCAAAGATATGGGTGAAATCACTAATACGTTCCTTTTGGAAGGATGTTTGGAGAATACTTAGAGATCTAAAAATTGACCTGCCATTCGATTGTATAATTCTTTTACTAGGTTTATACCCAGAAGTCCAAAAATCACATTATAACAAAGACATCTGTACCAGAATGTTCATTTTTCATAATTGCTAAGTCATGGAAGAAACCCAAGTGCCCATCAGTCCACGAATGGATTAATAAATTGTGGTACATGTACACCATGGAATATTACACAGCCTTAAAGAAAGATGGAGACTTTACCTCTTTCATGTTTACTTGGATGAAGCTGGAACATATTCTTCTTAGCAAAGTATCTCAAGAATGGAAGAAAAAGTATCCAATGTACTCAGCCCTATTATGAAGCTAATTTGTAGCTGTCATATGAAGGGTATAACCCAACTATAGCACAAGAATATGGGGAAAGGGGCAAGAGAGGGGAGGGGAGGGATGAGGTGGGGGTGGAGGGAGGGTAATTGGTGGGGCCACACCTACAGTGCATGTTAGAAGGGTACAGGTGAACCTTACTAAATGCAGAATACAAATGTCTTCATATAATAACTGAGAAAATGCCAGGAAGGCTAGGTTAATGTTTGATGAAAATAGTTCAGATTGTATATGAAACCAACACATTGTACCCCTTGATTGCACTATTGTATACAGCTATGATTTAATAATAAAAACAAAAAAAAGAATACTATGGGACAATAAGAAGGAATGAACCATTCATATACATCACAACATGGACAGCTTTCAAGAGCATTTTGCTCAAAACAAAAGTAAGACCCAAAGAAATACACTCTACCAGTCTAACTGTATAAAATTCTGGAAAAGGTAAGATTATAAGGAACAGAAGCAGATTAGTGGTTTGCATTAAATCATGCAAATTACTTGAAAAAAAAAAGATATGGGTGAAATAAAAACAAAAAAAGTTGAAAAACCCTGTTGTAGACCATGGTATAAACCAGCATGTCCTGGATAAGATTCACTAAGAGGAGGAGGAGTTATCCATAACACAGATAACCAGGCCCTTCTTCTTAAGGGTTCTTAAAACCAGAGAGTGTGGAGTGAGGTCTTGGAATCTGTTTTTAATCAACCACCCAGGTGATTCTTATCATGAGGTAACACTGTTAACTAGTGTTAAACTAGTAGTAGCGATAAACTCAGAACATCAGAGAAAGTACATTTTATAGGAAGTGAAATAAAATCTCACTGGCTGTCAGTAGAATTCACTTTCTCGCAGTGTATGCTGGAGGTCCCAATTTTCTCGATGGCTTTGTCAGAGGACCTCCCTAGCTCCTTGAAGCTTTCCCGTTTCTTGCCATATCACCCCTACAGCAGTACACAACATAGATGTTTGCTTTCTTTCAGACTAGCAGAAGTTCTTCTTTGATACTCCACCTTCTTCTTCTTCTTTTTTTTTTTTTTGTAGAGACAGAGTCTTACTTTATCACCCTCCATAGAGTGCCGTGGTGTCAGACAGCTCACAGCAACATCCAACTCCCAGGCTCAGGAAATTCTTCTGCCTCAGCCTCCCGAGCAGCTGGGACTACAGGGGCCCACACAACGCCCGGCTGTTTTTTATTGCAGTTTGGCCAGGGCCACGTGTGAACCCTCCACCCTCAGTATATGGTGCCGGTGCCTTACCAGCTGAGTCACAGGCGCTGTCCCTACTCCACCTTCTTTTATTTTATTTTAACTTTTTTTGCAGTTTTTGGCCAGGGCTGGGTTTGAACCCACCACCTCTGGCATATGGGGCCAGCGCCCTAGTCACTGAGCCACAGGTGCCACCTCTACCTTCTTTTAAAAGGTTTACCTGATTATTTCAGACCCACTCAAGATAATTTCCATTTTGATTAACTCAAAACCAACTCGCTAGTAACTTAATCACAGGAACGATAGCCTACCCTAGTCCAGGTCTTAAGTGCATATAAGAGAAGGCATTATTTGTGGTATGAACATCAGGGAGAGGGAATTTGGGGGGATATCTTAGAATCTTGTCTACCACAAATGTGATTCATGATGGATGATGATAATGGAAATCAACATAAGGATCATGTGATGACATTGGTCATCAAATGAGCACTCATAAAATCTATTGACCACTCTCCAAATACAACACACTCTGCTTTCTAGAGCCCCTTGTTGCTCATCATGTTCCAGGGAGCAAAATCCTGTGTGGCCTCTTTGGTGGCCTCCTCCCACAGGTTGGAAACTAGAGAAATGTAGTGAGAATATTTTAGAAAGTTAAAGGATAAGGAGAAATAAATGATCTGACTTTTTAGGTATGTATACACTACCCTGATAGAAAATTATAGATATCTATGTTAAGATATGTCAATTTTTACATAGGCAAGACATCACAGTGATAATGTTGCCAACTGTATGCATATTTTAGCATTATTTACTAAAAATAGAAATATTAAACATTCTTATCTTAATGTTGCTGAAGAGTTTATTTCTCTGGAGAAACAAAGGGAAATGTGCCAAGGAGTGAGATTGCTTTGGAGTTTCTTTTTACCAACAATGAAGAACTGACCAAAGAAATGATAGTGATGAAGCATTCAGAAAGGGTAGCCCCTTTTAAACTTGAAATAGCCCAGAAAAAAACTAGATAAAGTTAATATTCTGTAGGTGTTAAGGAAGGGGACATTTACAAAGTTAAGACAAAATAAAGGCTAAGACCTAAAGAGCATGTATTCTCAAAGAAAAGAAGTATGGGAAGCTCTAAAAGTAGTAGAAAAATTAGTCAAGAAAGACTCATCATGTTACTGACTAAACCCATAGGCGATTCTGGCCTAGGTGTAGTTACTTGCTGCACAGAAAGCTAATTACTGAGACTACTAGGATTAACAAGGAGGAAAGGGAGTTTATTACAGATGACATCACCAGAGGAAGAACTGCCTCAAATCCTTCTCTCCAACAAACTGAGGGTAGTAGTTTTTATAAGGTTTGTGTGTTGGGGCAGCTTGTGATGAACACAATGACTGCAGGAGGTCTAAATCAGAAGTGGAAAGTTAGTGATGGGTGGTAAGTCTTGACATTGTTGTTATCTTGTGAAAAATCTGCCCTTTCTAAAAGAAAATTTAAAAGGTAAAATGGTTAGTTACACAGAAAGATTATAATGTTCTGGCCATTGAGCCCTACTGGACTGGGAATCCAAAGCATAAGAAAGCTACAGGGAAAACATATGTGGGCGCTGTCATTTTGTCTATTCATGGAGCCAATTACATTCAGAGGAAAGGATTTCGAGACTGAACTTTGAAGAACCAGACAGAATTAGGTCCAAAATCAGAGGTAATAATTATGAATGGAGTGAGATGAGAAGGAAGGATTCTGTTCCCTAAAATAAAGTATAAAATAAGAAGAGAAGACAGCCTAGGACAGAATTCTGAGAAACACCAGTATGTAAGGGATGGTTAGAGGGGAATAACAGGAGGAGAATCTAGAGAAAGATAGTGTAATGAGAGGCAAAGTAAGAGATCATTTAAGGATGAAAAATGGCCTACATTCTTTGACTGTTATGTTAAATAGATCTGTCAAGCAAGAGTCACTGGAGGCCTTGGTAAGAATACTTGCAGTGGTAGGGCAAATGTCTGATTGTACTCTAGGATAAATAGTTTACGAAAAGGAGTCAAGGAAGCAGACATGGAAACAAAGGGTGAATATACTCAGGAGAAGCAGTAGCAGGTGGCAACAGACATCAGTCTTATAAATGTTTATTTGTTCCATCCTGGCTTCATAAACTGTCTTGTATCCCAGAAAAGACATTATAAGCTGATTTAGTTCCTACAGACTAATGATAAAGTGACTATAGAAATCAGTAATGAGGTAGATAATTATAAAGCTTTCTTGAAGGAAAAATATCTTAACAAACAGAGAAGTAATGGCTAGAAAGTGATAAAGGGGAGCTAGAATTTCTGCTTCCTGAGAACTTCCTTCTCCCACCGTTCACTCAAAGCACAGTGATGAGTAGCTTTACTTCCAAAGGTTTTGGGAAAGCCTGGCCTTGGCATAAAGCAAAAATTAAGTCAAATCAGAGAGGTGGATGGAGTGCTTTGTGAGGAGAAGTATTAGATTGTTCGTCATGAAACACATTGCCCTAGTTGAAAGCATTGTAAAGGAGGGAGATGTTGAAAGGATGGGTGGGAGAACCCTGCCTCACTGGAAGGATGAGAGGGAGGAGGAAGTTCCAGGCAATAGAAGCTTAAGAGTTTGAGAAAATATTTGATGCAAATATAACAGACAAGTTAAGATTAAATGGCTTTAGGTTTCTAACTAGAATGAATGTTGGTCTCAGGTTGTCTCAGTGTTAATGTGGCTATGAGAAAGATGGAAGGGGAAGACATACAGGCTACCATTAATTTTTGAATACTTGAATTTCAAGCTTTCTCTCCACCTTGTATAGAAAATGTCACACAATGAAAACAAAATCTTGGTTTTATGAGATCCTGTGACTGATGCAAGCACGTGGAAAAAACTGATAGGGTAACCATGAGGCCAATGTGATCATTAAAAGAGAAAGTGGGTGGGCTGATATATGAAGTGGAAAACCTTGTAATGGCGTGGATGAATGATCATATACAACAGATTCAAATGCATCTGAATTGAGGAACTGTATTGACAGAGGCATTCTCTTTTCCACATTGCTTAAGAACATGGTAGTGAGATTTCAGAGGAAGATGTTTTTCTAATAAGATTTGCTTCCGGAAAAGAATAGGTAATATCTTCAGAATTAAGGAAAAGCTGCAATGATAAAGCAGGTGACTCCTTTTCCACTTACAATTTACAATATTCATGTTGTGATTTTTGGCCCATGACAAATTAGATAGTAGAGTAAGAGTTTTGTGTTCTTTCTATGAAAATAATCCATAGGAAGAATGTTTCATAGAACCTGGGGTGATAAATCAAAAAAAAAAAAGAGAAAGAAAAGAAAATAAGGGAGGGAAGGAAAGTGGGGGAGAGAGAGAGGGAGTAAGGGAGGGAAGAAGAAAGGGAAGAAAGAAAGAAAGAAGGAAAGAAAATATTTGCTACCTTAAAATACTGCCATGAGAAGAAGAGATTAGCGTATTTCTGTCCTTTTCAAAAGCCCAACTACTCCTGAAAAATCCAAGTAAAGACAGTTTGGTAGGACAACAAAATCTAAAAAGTACTCCTGTATAATGATTGAATGTACTATTTTTTATGACTTTTCATGCTACTCTATGAATTCTTCATCACTGGAAGGATGAAGCAAAGACTGAATTTCCACCTGCCAGGTGAAGGGTAGAAGGAAACACTGCACTGCTCATATGCTATGCTTAGTAACTCTTACAGTTGCTCCCAACTCTTATATTCTGTGGTACCAGAATGACTGGTGAATTTGTACAGAGCAAGACAGCGAGCAATGAGTGCTTTGGCATTTTTTCAAACATTCTCTTATGCATTATTATTGTTGTTATTATAGCAGTCCTATTTTACTTCTGGCATCTTGTAGTAATAAAGACACTACCGTCTTTACAGCAATGCCTAGAACACAATGTGTTCAATTAAGGCCCATAACTCCTTTATATTTTAATGTTCTTTGAATATCATATGGCACTGCTGTTCCTTCTTCAGTAGAACATAGTCTTTGATTGATTTCCTTCATAGCAGAAAGAACAGATTTGCATTCTGTTTGTGCAAGTCCTCTTTGTGTCTTCCATACATTTATGAAACTGACTATGGTAACTGGTCCATTCAGTAGCTTTGTCATAGTAAAAGCAACATCTGTGTCCAGAAAGGTATTAGAATGGCATCTTAAATTCATTCTCCAGTCAGCTAAACTGGACACACACTATTCAATGAAAACTCTAGTTAACTTTCTGAGCATATTCCGTATTTGATTCATGCTATACATGTGTGTTATTAATTGCATTTGAAGTCATCAAAACCCTTTTGTAAGCATTGGCATTCTCTGCAATAAAATAGAATTTTAAAATATACAAACATGGAAAGATATTACATGTGGAGACAGTGTTATGTGGTGATTACAGGTATAGGCTCTGTAGTTAGATAGACCTAGCTTAGGTTTAAATCTAAACTTTATTACTTACTAGCTCTTTGATTTTGGACAAATTATTTATTGCTCAGTGCAACAGTATCCTCACTTGTAAAATGGAATAATGAAAGTACTTGTCTCAGTTTTGAGTTATGAGCAATGAAAAAGATACTACACGTAAAGCCAAAACTTTAACTATAATCAATAGTAGTAAGATTTCATAACCATATAAAACTGGAAATATACACTGTATGATAGCATGAAAAATTTAATTCAATTTGAAAATAAAATAGGAATATTCCTTGATAAACATATTTTAAAATATGTTCATTTATCCACTTCATAAATAAAAATTGCTCATTCTGTTCCCCCAAAACAGTGAATGAATACAGGAATTGTCCATTTAACTCTAGGGATAGCTAAAATTGTTCTTGAGGTAATAAAATATAATATAAAATATCATCTGCCACATAATCTAAATCATAAAGAGTTTATCAAAAGAACTGAGTTTGTGAAACAAAGTTTACATGTCAGAAAATCTAAGCTTGTAGAATTCCTGGTTGGAAAGTAATGCTCATTAACAATAGCATTTTCCTACTAAAGATGAAAGTCAAACTTTGATTTGTTGTTAGCTACCCAAGCTGTGATTTCTGTGATTACCATAATCTTTCATAACGCACAGAAAATAAAAATTTGTATGATTTCTCACTCTCCCTGCTTTGTCAAAGGAAATGTAGTTCTGCAAGCCACAAATGAACTGTGTTAACAATTATGAACCATTTGACAGTAGAACAACGTTATTGTTAAGAAACCTAATTTGGAAGAGGCATAAATTGGGTGACGTCCACCCAGGTCACACTGAAGCTCTGTGATTTACTTAAACCTTGTTAGTTTTACTTCTCTCTTACTCCCACCCTTTAAAATTTAAAAAGATAACATACACAAAAGGCTGTGTGTGGTTACTCACAGAGTCTATAGTGGGAAGACATAGAACAGTGGTTCTCAACCTGCCTAATGCCTAATTCCTATGGTTGTGCTGACCCCTAGCCATAAAATTATTTGTATTGCTACTTCATAACTGTAATTTTGCTGGTGTTATGAATCGTAATATAAGTATCTGATATGCAGGATGGTCTTAGGTGACCCCTGTGAAAGGGTCATTTGACCCGCAAAGGGGTCACGACCCACAGGTTGAGACTGCTGAATAGAATGAACTCATTTTTATTACATTTAGAAGATTTTGTACAGTATTTTTTATCACTGGGATATGGCAGAAATACACCTTATAAATGTTTTGTTGTTGCTGTTTTTTAGGTCTCAAGATCAAAAAAAATGATAGATCTTAAAAAATGGAACTGTTATCTATCCGGAATAGAAATTTTGTGAATTTGAAAACCAAAATGCAATTAAAATTATGTATATATTAGAATTTTTACCTGAGCTTGTGTACTTTCAAAATTCTATCACCTGCTGAGATCCAGACACTTCATGTGTTTTCTGTGTACAAAGTTGACTTTTCCATTAGGCACAATGCCTAGGACCCATTATACTTTCAGTAGTCCACAAAAATATTCTTTTATAAGCATTCCTATCTCTATGTATCCACATTAGCATCTATTGTCTTTGGCCTTTTTAAGAAAAGTCATTCTAATTGGGGTAAGGTGCTATCTCCTTCTGTTGGTGGGACTCCAACTTAGTACAACTCTTATGGAAAACAGTATGGAAGTTCCTCAAAGAACTAAAAGTAGACCTACCATTTGATCCAGCAATCCTGCTACTGGGTATTTACTACCCCCCCAAAAAAAATTCTTATCAAAGAAAAAACCCATGTACACTCAAATGTTTATTGCAACACAGTTC
Source organism: Arctocebus calabarensis (assembly GCA_963573935.1). Taxonomy (NCBI): domain Eukaryota; kingdom Metazoa; phylum Chordata; class Mammalia; order Primates; family Lorisidae; genus Arctocebus; species Arctocebus calabarensis. The sequence continues at coordinate 32,899 of CAUYON010060567.1, forward strand.
ACAATTGCAATGATGTGACATCAACCCAAGTGCTCATCAGTTAATGAGGGGATTAATAAAATACTGTTTGTGTATACTCTGGAGTACTACTTAGCCATAAGAAATGAATTAATACCGTTAGTAACAATCTGGATGGAACTGGAGACCATTCTTCTAAGGGAAGGATCTCAAGAATGGAGAAACAAACACTACTGTATGCACCATTAAATTTCAACTAACCAATGAGCATGTATGTACACAAAGGGAAGTAAAACTAAGTGGAAAAAAAGTAGTTGGGAAGGGGGAGGAAGACAGGGGCAAAAACCTATTTATTTGGTATATATTAACACTATTTCCATGATGGGCATGCTATACTAGGTATCTGGGACTCAAGCATTACAAAAGAGATCCATGTAACCTAAAATATTTGTACCCCCTTAATATTTTGAAATTCACAAAATGTTATTTTAGTCTCTTTAAACCTGAAGAAAATGAATATAATAATCATATATATTCATGATAACAATAATATATTTATATTTATTCCAATGCAATCATAAATATAATTTTTAGTTTGGTTTTATGGAGGAGAGGGCCACAAATGCAAACATGCCTATGGAAGGCCCATGGAAGTCATAATGTTGCTCTATTTGTACTTCAGGAGGGCATGGTAGGCTGAATAATGGTGTTGAAAGATGTCTTTGTCTTCATCCCTGGAACCTGTGAATGTTATCTTATATGGTGGAGAAATAAAAAAGATTTGCGGATATGTTTAAGGGTCTTGAGTTGGGGAGATCATCCTTGATTATCTGGGTAGGTCCGAAATGCAATCACACATATCCTTATAAGAGGAAGACAGGGGAAAATTTCACACATAGAAGAGAAGAAAGTAATGTGACCATGAACTGCAGAGATTTGAGTGATGCAGACAGAAGCTAAGGAATGCTAGAAACTACCAGAAGCTGGAAGTGCCAAAGTACAGATTTTTCTCTAGAGCACCTCTCTGGGAGGATGCAGGGCCTAACAGAATCCTCATTTCAGTCCAGTGAAATTGTTTTCAGAATTCTGGCCTCCAGACCTGTAAGAGAATAAATGTGTGTTGTTTTAAGCCACCAAATTTGTAGTAGCTGCCAAAGGAAATTAACATAAAGGGTGTTCAACTTTAATTTGAATTTGTTCATTCCTTAAATACATTTTTCCATTTGTACTTAAAAAGAAAAATTAATGATATGGCAAAATAATGAATATTGATGAAATAATGATCTATTATAATATTTAAAGAAAGCAAAAAAAAAGTCATGCTATGCTTGAAATGAATGTGAACTGTGGTTGAATGAATAGCACTCATTCAATTAATTAATGCTAATTAACCAATCATAAAATTTTATCTAAAGTTAACAGAAACTCAAAAATATGCTTCATATCAACATTTATTACAACTGCAACATATAGCCAAAAACACTTTTTAAAAAGGGCATAAGTTGATTAACCTCAGAAATCAACAATAATCATGAACACTAAATCTTTACCTCATTACCCTTTACCCTGTTAGAAAAAAATACATTTCATCACAAGGGGAATGGAAGGGTACAAATTTTCTGAGCTGCTGAACCTTATGATTGAAATTAAGCTTTATGACATTGCTTAAAGAAGTAAGAGGGACAAATGTCAATGCTCTTTCCAAAGCAAAGGCAAGGAATGGTTTGTTAAATGGGCAGAGTTAAATGGTCTTTTGAAAAGGGCATCTACTTAAAGTGATATATCAAAAGAGCCTTAATGTGTTGCTTCAGACCTATGCATTCAACATCCTTGTTTTAACATTTAATAACTTTGAATTTCAATGGTCAGTGATATTGATCCCTTCAAAGGCTAAATGGCTTGAGAAAATATCTGTCCTTTGGCTCCTCTTTTTTTTTTTTTTTTGTAGAGACAGAGTCTCACTTTATCGCCCTCAGTAGAGTGTCATGGAGTCACACAGCCCTCAGCAACCTCCAACTTCTGGGCTTAGGCAATTCTCTTGCCTCAGCCTCCTGAGTAGCTGGGACTACAGGTGCCCGCCACAATGCCCGGCTATTTTTCTGTTTTGCAGTTCAGGGGAGGCTGGGTTTGAACCTGCCACTTTTGGTATACAGGACTGGCGCCCTATTCAATGAGCCACAGGCGCCACCCTTTTGGCTCTTCTTTAAATAAAGAGATAGGGTATTTCAGAGTTGATCAAGAAGTAGGAAAGTGTGCCTTTAATTTTTTTAAACATAATCTAGCCAATAAACCATAGTTTATTTCCAAGTTTACAGAACCCAATAAACCATATTGATATGAACATTGTCCAAAGTTGTTCATTCAAAAAGTAATTGATTGATGCCTGTAGCTCAAAGGAGTAGGGTGCCGGTCCCATATGCCGGAGGTGGCAGGTTCAAACCCAGCCCTGGCCAAAAACTGCAAAAAAGAAAAGTAATTGATTGTAGAGTAATACTTTCTAATTTACAAAACATTCTTAAAGAATTTTTCATCAATTTCTACCTCTTCATGAAAACAAAGTATGTCTCCAGTGTTTAACTTAATTATAGAGACTATTATTACATCTCAAATGTGATTTAAATTATTTTGCAACAAGGCATATGAATAGCTTTGTCTATAATATATATGCAGATGGAATTAGTAATTGCTGTATGTTCTAGATAATATCTTACAAAAACCATCCCGAATTATCTTACAAACCTGAGGGCAAAGACAACATCAAACTTGTTTACCATTGTATTTCTAGTGGCTAATGCAGTGTCTGGCCCTTAATATTTTTTGAATGCATGAATGGATGAATAAGTGAATGAATAAATAAATTAAACAATCACTATATCATACTAGAAACTGTGAACTTTGTGGTAAAAATATGTGACATGTAGAAAACTGGACATCAGCCCCTATACAGGTAGAGAAAGTGCTGAAAATCATCTACCCAACATGATTTTCTACTGCACAGAGAAAAGTCCCACGTGCCTAAGAAGTATGCCTAAAGATTCCCTTTTAGTGCTAGAAAGCTCACTATTTTGAACCATTTAAAATGACTGCCTTGCTTTCACCACTGTTGTCTTTTGAAATGCAGACACTCTGTGGGAAGATAACACTTTCCTTTACTGTTAACATTTACACAATGCTAAGAATTTATTTACAGATTCAGCATCACCTAGGGTTAAGGACAAGACTTTGAGGGACAGAACTTGGTTAGTAGGTGATCAATGAATATTTAATAAATTGAAGCAAACATAAAAAATGATATCCAGCAAAACTTTAAAAACTATACAAAACAGCATTAGTTCTATTTTGATATTTCCTGATTTTTTTGTGGGGAGAGGATGTTATTTTTGAGAGTATTGAAAGAACCCCATCGTGAGACCATTTCATTTACAATATAGTCCCATGCCATGAAACCCAAAGGCAATTCATGGTAAGGTGTTGGTCTCTGGGTGGCCAAATGTGCCTGTTTGAATACACTCATTGCCAATATTTTGAGGCAATATGTGCTATTTGAGAGAGCGCTTCCTTACTGTGTTTGTTTATGAATCAATCACTTTGTTCACTTACTAGAATTTAATATTCTTAATATGCACTTTGATTCTTTATGACTTTTTCTTTGAATTTCTGGGGAGTTACCTTCTTTGGGAAACATCCACTTTCCTGTGGAAACCATTTCTGTTCTGCCTGTGGTATTCTGTTTCATCTCATTCAAGTGCCGCTTTTGTTCAAATAGTTTTTTTAACTTGGAGATTTTTTTTCATCAAGCTTTTTGCTTATTTTTTTTATCCCTTGCAGGGGGTATGGATTAATTTACTTCTTTCCTTTTTCTCTTCTTGTAATTTTGAGCTAATCGTGGTCACATACACTAAGTGTGTATCTCACTGGTGCTATTCCAAATTGTCCCCTTTGATTAGTCTGTGGAGTAAAGATTTTTGATAACAAGAAGGAGGGTAAACATTCATGTAGCCTTGTATTTATTTAAGAAGTCACTGTTTTACTCAGTAGGGAGCTGCATATTATGGGAACAAAGCTATTAGTAAGACCAAATATTTCAGATAATTGAGAGTCCAAATATGTATGTATAGTATCACCAGAACTTGTTTTTTGCCTCTACTGGTTTCTTTTTCTTTTTCTTTTTGGAGACAGAGTCTCACTATGTCACCCTCAGTAGAATGCCATCACAGCTCACAGCAACCTCAAACTCTTGGGCTTAAGTGATTCTCTTGCCTCAGCCTCCCCAGTAGATGGGACTACAGGCACCCACCACAACGCCCGGCTATTTTTTGGTTGCCATTGTCATTGTTATTTAGCAGGCCCGAGCAGGCTCAAACCCACCTGCTTTGATGTATGTGGCCAGTATCCTACTCACTGAGCTATAGGCACGGAGCTTTTCCATGCAAATCTGCACCCCTTTTCTCAGTAAAGAACTGGGACTTGTGACTGTTTGCATGAGTACTCCCAGTAACTCCAATTAACTGAAAATCGGGACTCTTTACACTTAGATATTGGGGACGAAACTCTTAATTTTTATTAATTATATTAGCCCTGTCTTCCTTGTTTTAATGGGAGGGTAGCACATTACATAAAAGACAGGTCATGGGAAAAATAAAATCCTGAATGAATTTGTTTCCTGGCCATGCATCATTTAAAAATTTATTAAATGGAATGAAAACTTACGCACCATATTTTCTGGAAAATTATAAGGTGTGTCATAGAGTAATAGACTATTATAGCTCCTTTCAGAGGTGTGGAAATTAAGGCCCAGAGAAGTAAAGTGATTGGATTCAGACCAACCAGCTAATAAGTTGCCAGGCAAGCCTATATTCCAGGCTTTCAAACTTCAACTTCAGGGTTCCTTTACTCTATTGCAGAGCATGTGAAGGAATTTGTGCAGGACTGAGTGTGCAGAAGGGCCCTACACTTGTTTGATGTTGTGTTGCCACTGTCTTGAAATCCTTAACACTTTTTGATAAAGGAGGCTCCACATTTTCATTTTGCACTGCACCCTGAAAATTGTGTGGCTGGTTTGGAGCACTGGTATTAAAACATCAAAACTCTATTGCTGAATAAATTGAGAAATTATGTTTATTATTCTATTTTTCAAAATTACTTATTAGAATTTTTGTTTGGTTTTGAGACAACCTAGTTTCTTGCTCTTGCACCTTAGCAGGGTACTGGTGAAACTTATTAAAGGTAGAGTATTAATGTCTTTATATAGTGATCAAGGAAATGCCATGAAGGATATCTGTAACAGTATGATCGAAATATTTCTGAATGTATATGAATCGTGCCCTGTGATTGCACCAATGTACATAATTATGATTCAATAAAATTATTAAAAAAAATAAATAAATAAAAGGGAAAAGAAACTTTTAAATAGAAAAAAGAATAAGGATATGTGTACAAAGAAAATATTTTTGTATAGCTGTACAAAAAGTTTGTATTTTAAATTAAGTGCCAATACAAAACTGTCAAGAAGAGTCGGGGTGTGGTGGTTCCCGCCTATAATCCCAGCACTCAGAGAGGCCAAGGCAGGAGGATCGTTTGAGCTCACGAGTTTGAATTTGAGGTCAGCCTGAGCCAGAGCAAGACCTTATCTCTAAAAATAGCCGGGCGTTGTGGCGGGCGCCTGTAGTCCTCAGCCTTGGGGAGCTGAGGCAAGAGACTCACTTGAGCCCAATATTTGAGGTTGCTGTGAGCTATGACACCACAGCACTCTACCAAGGGGAACAAAGTGAGACTAGGTCTCAAAAAAACAAAACAAAATAAAAAAGGTCAAAAAATCTAAAGTTTATAAGTAAAAAGTTACAGTAAGCTAAAGTTAATTTACTAGTGAAGAAGGAAATTTTGCAGTTTTTTGGCTGGGGCTGGGTTTGAACCCACCACCTCCGGCATATGGGGCCGGCGCCCTACTCACTGAGCCATAGGCACCACCCGGAAAAATATTTTTATAAATTTAGTGCAACCTGTGTGTACAGTGTTTATAAAACCTGCAGTAATGTCTGGGGCCTTCATATTCCCTCCCCACTCATTTGTTCACTGACGCCCCCAGAGCAACTTCTAGTCTTGTAAGCTCCACAAGTGTGCCATTTTTTATCTGTTATGCTATGTGTTTACTGTGCCTTTTCTGTGTTTGGATGCAGACATACTTACCAACATGCTGCGGGTGCCCGCAGTATTCAGGGCAGAAGCATGCTGTGTGGGTGTGTATCCTGGGAGCTAGGGGCTGCACCATGCAGCCTGGGTATGCAGCAGGCTGTACCATCTCTGTGCGTGTAAGTGTGATACTTGCACAGACGCAGTCGCCTAATGATGCATTTCTTAGGATTGTATTTTAAGCCCATCTGCTGAAGAATACCTGGGCACAAACACAAAACAAGTCTCATAGTGACTTAAGTTATCATTTAGCTCTCTGAACAGCAGGTTCCCATTTGTCTTTAAAAATATTCTTTATCGTTCAAGTGAAGGCTACAACCCATTTATTGCACAGGAAGACAGGGAAAGGGGAGAGGGAGGGAAGGGGAGGGAGAGGGTGGGGGGAGATGGGACAAAGGGTGAGATCACATGTGTGGTACATATTTGAAGGGTCAGGAGAAAACTTCCAAATAAGGATCAAAAATGTTTTCACATAGTAAACGAGAAAATCTCATGAATGTTATGTCAATTAGGTTGATAAAAATATCTCAGATTGCATGTGAAGCCCGCACACTGTACCCCATGATTGAACTAATGTACACAGCTGTGATTCAATAAAAAAAAATAAATTCAAAATAAATTCAAAAAAAAAAAAAATTCAAACCATATTCCAGATAGCTACTCAGACTGTGGTAAGAAATAAAGCAGAAGGAAATAAAAAGCTTAAAAAATAAAACTCTCAATGCCAGAGAGTCAGATAACACTTTTGTTCTTATTAATCAATCCTATAACAAGCATGTTTTTAGTGAGTGAATTTATGTCCATACCAACTTCTGGAACCTGTGGGTTAAGAAACAGGGCCTTGGGTGGTGCCTGTGGCTCAGAGGAGTAGGGAGCTGACCCCATATACTGCAGGTGGCGGGTTCAAACCAGACCCTGGTCAAAAAAGCTGCAAAAAAAAGAAGAAACGGGGCCTTCTCTCTGGGACACAGTGCAGGCCTGAGGCTGAGGAAGAAGGAAAGCTCCACCAGCTTCCCACAGAGGAGGGTCTAAGGGCCGAGTTCTCCTCAGACACACTTCCCAAACCGACATTCAACAGAGCAGAAGCTTTAAAATCTGAATGTAAAACCCTGCGAGGTAACTCCCATATTACACCAAGGAATGCAAACCCATGACCTGACTTCTCTCTTTACAGGAAAATAAAAAATTTTAACTTCAAAGAAAATGACAGTAAGAAATCTGTTTAGGTTCCTTTTTATACCACCTCCTACCCGATGTAGAAGTCTAGCTTCTGGTGTTTTTGGTGTTTTCAGGCATCAGTGTTGAACATTTTGTATAAGGGAGAAGAGACCTTGGGGAAAAATTCGCAGTGAAGAGTAACTCACACACCCCCTCCCCCGGCCCTGCTCTGCCCACAGAGAGAGTCCTGGAAAGTGACAGGTGACCAGTATTGCACAGGATTGGATTACTTTCCTCCTGTCTTTTCTTTTCTTCTTTTTTTTTATTTTGTCTCTCTCATCTTTGGTAGAATGCTGTGACATCATCACAGCTCATGGTGATAGCGGAATTTCAGGTTCTTGGTCTGGGTGATTTGAAGAATAAATCCGCGGACCACAGATCAGTGGTAAGACAGAATTTATTTGCAGAAAAGAATGTAAAAAACACTAAAGCTCCTGGTAGAGAGAAAGAACTCAAGTGGGGAGAGACAAGCTCTCTCCATTTCTCTCCTGGTCTTTCCCTGTCTCCGCGTTTAGGCTCTTAGTCTCGGGGTATACATAGGCCGGTGGGTTCCTTGGCCAGGAAATTAATGAACACAGTGCCTTCCGCCGGGGCAAGGTGAATGAATGCATCAATGAATGAACACAGTCCATTCATGGAATTGAGGCCTAGGAAATTCACATGAAATTGACCTAGGCTTCGGAAAGGGCGGTTCCATTTTTAGTCCTAAATGTAAAGTGAAGGAGACACCAAGGTGCAGGTGTCTGCTCGGCAGTTGTCCCGCCTTTTTGGCTATTGGAGCCTCCGGTGGGCGGTTGGAGGTCCCCCTCCTAGCCTATGATACAGCCCGCTGGTTCTTCAGCCGCGCTGCCGCCGCACCGACACCGCCAAGGAGGAGGCGGCAGGTCCGCCAGGGGGCGCCAAATGTCCTGCATCAGTGGCAACCTCCTACTCTTGGGTTTGAACAATTCCTCTTGTCTCAGCCTCCCAAGTAGCTGGGACTACAGGCACCCACCACAATGCCAGGCTAGTTTTTCTATTTTTTTTTTTACTACGGACAGGGTCTGGCTCTTGCTTAGGCTAGTCTTGAACTCCTGAGCTTAAGCAATCTACCTGCCAAAGCCTCTCAGACTGCTAGGATTACGGGGGTAAGCTATGGCATCTGGCCATATTTTCCTCTTTTCTTTTGTTAAACTAAGTTGAATTACACTGGTGGGACAAATTTGAGAATGCATGCTGAGAAGCCAGTGCTCAGGCTTTGAATTAGACTTACTGTTTGTAGGAAAAGTGTTATTTCTGATTAACCAGCTGGTTTTGTTTAGATTCTCAACCAGCAACTCTTTGCATAAACCTTTCCCTTTCCTTCTGTGGATCAGCCTTACACCATTTACCTAATTTTGTAAACATCTATGTATGAATCAAGAGCTTTAAAAATAGTGATGGACTTGGCTTACTCTCTAGGAATCTTAACTGTAATGTTAAACTGCTTAAAATTTAGGTTCAAATGTAGTCACTGCATCACTGTTTATAATTCGGAACTGTCTGAAACTCTCAATGGCTAATTCATCCAGTCTCTGTATATGATAGGTCCATTATGCATTAAGAATCAGGCATCCAGAGGATATTTAAGGGTCAATTTTACTTAATTATAAAGAAATGGTTAGTTGAACTAATGTAGATTATTAGAGTGGACAAATGCTCACAATGTATTACTAAATATAAAAAATCAGAATACAGAATTATGATGACTGCATCTATTTTTAAAATTATGCAAAGTAATACAAATGAAAAAAGCAAAGAAGTGGAAGAAAAATAAGACTTCAGACATACTGACCTGCCAGAGCCAGAGTGAAATCCCATCTCTACTAAAAATAGGGAAAATTAGCCAGGTATGGCAGTGCATACACGTAGTCCCAGAGGCTTAGGAGGCTGAGGCAACAGGATTGCTTGAGCCCAGGAACTGGAGGTTGCTAGGAGCTGTGATGATGGTACTGTAGCCCAGGAGACATAAAAAAAAAAAAAAAAGTAAACAACCAACCAATGAAATAATAACAACTATTGAATTGGACCTTTTTTCTTTCTACTTTCATGTGTTTTTCAATTTTTATTATTATATATTATTTTAATAATGGAAAAGAGAAGGGCTAAATTCTATTTGTAGACCCAACAAAAACTATCTATTAAAACATAAACAATTTATTAAAAAGATAGTCCCAATGACAGAGGCACATCAATGGACACAGAGGCCAACTGGAAGAGCTCCCAAGGGCCAATGCTGGAACATTTTGTGTAAGAAGATCAATAAAAATAGTATTGGATTATATTTCAGAGTTTAAAATAAATATCCATGAGTCTACGTGGGTATAAATAATTCAATAAATAAATATATGGGGAGAAGAGAAAAACTACCCAGGCAGAAGAATTTTGAATAATTTATGTCAATACTTCACCTTCAAGGAGGTGAATGAAGCAAAGCTGCCCACACCTTCAGTATTCACTGTGCGGAGTGAATTCCTTCCAAAGAGGACAGTCTGGGAAGAGGGGAAAGTAACTGCAGTGGAGAAATCTGAGCACACCCTCATCCAGGTTGTCAAAGTCAAGGTCAACTGTGATCACTCATGTGGAGAAGATGTACTCTTGAGTTGATGTGATAAACAGGCACTTTACCTCTATTGTCTTCATCCTATAAGCCCATCACCTCTTGCTAATAATAATAAAAACATCAGAAACCTTTTCATAGAGGGGCATCTTACAACATACCCAACCAGTCACACTCAAAACCGTCAATGTCATAAAAAAAAAAGTCTGAGAAACTGCCAAAACCAAGAGGTGCCTAAGGAGACATGACGACTTAAATGTAAGGTGGCATCCTGGGACAGCAAGGACATTAAGTAAAAACTAAGGCTATCTGAATGAAATGTGGGATTTAGTTAATGATAACGTGTCTATACCGAGTCACTGGTTTTAACAAATGCACCATGCTAGCGTAAGATGTCAATCACAGGGGACACGGGTGCAGGGCATATGGAAACTCTCTGCATTATCTTGGAAATTTGTCTATAAATATAACACTGTTACAGAAATCAAGTTTGTTAAGACCAGCAAAAAAAAAAACAAAAAAAAAAGTAAACCACTTTCATGGGTCAGTTCTTGGTACCACAAAGCCCTGTCTGTCACCATCATGCCATGCACCTTTACTCACATCTCAGAGCTACCTTAGTAAGTCCATATTCGTTTTAAATTTAGATGCATATTCATAAAGTTAAAACTTTATTCAGAACAAAAAATAGGCGTTGGCTAAGCGCCTGTGGCTCAATGGGCTAAGGCGCCAGCCACGTACACCTGAGCTGGCGGGTTCGAATCCAGCCCGGGCCCACCAAACAACAATGATGGCTGCAACCAAAAAATGGCCAGGAATTGTGGCGGGCACCTGTAGTCCCAGCTACTTGGGAAGCCGAAGCAGGAGACTTGCTTGAGCCCAGGAATTGGAGGTTGCTGTGAGCTGTGATGCCACGCACTCTACCCAGGGTGACAGCTTAAGGCTCTGTCTCAAAAAAAAAAAAAAAAAAGTAAAGAGAATATTTTTCTCCCACTTCTGGAAAACACAAAATAACAAACCAAATTCTGAAACGGGCTTTCTACAGGCTTGGAATGCAATTCTTGTCGATTACAGCAGGAAACAGCGCCATCTAGTGTTCTATCCCGTAAACGAACCGATGGTGGTTCCTGTTGTTTCCTGCATGACTAACCCTAACTTAACTCCCATTTCCAAACTGAAAAGAACAATGAATTGGAAGGATGCCCCCCTCAACTCCCAAGAAAGTGCTTATAATTTCAAATGTCTCTTGAGTAATAAAATTTAAATAACTTTCTTTCTTCTTTTTTTTGAGACATTGTCTCAAGCTGTCACCTTCGGTAGAGTGCGGTGGCATCACAGCTCACAGCAAACTCAAACTCTTGGGCTTAAGCAATTCTCTTGCCTCAGCCTCCCAAGTAGCTGGGACTACAGCTGCTTTCCACAAAGCCTGGATACTTTTTTTATTGTTGTTGTTCCAGTTGTCATTGTTGTTTAGCTGGTCCAGACTGGGTTTGAACTTACCAGCCTCTATGTGGTCGGCGCCCTACCCACTGAGCTACCAGGGCACCGCCCTAAATAACTTTATTTCATTTACACCTTTATCCTAGCATCTTTCTGTTTACAAAACATCTATTTCTATTTTCAAAAATGCAGTAAAAAGTAATGTATATAAAAGAGATCTTAACAGAAATAGAAACACACACAGGAAGGTATAATAATAGTTGCATTTTTTTTTCCTGGTTCCATACAAAATGCAGAACTATTTCTTTGAGTTCTTCAAAGTATGCTCTTAGTATTTTAATGGGAATTGCATTAAATCTGTAGATTGTTTTAGGTAGTATAAATGTTTTAAGAATGTTCATTCTTCCCAGCCAAGAGCATTTGTTAATGTCTTCTGCTATTTCTTTTCTCAGGATTTCATAATTCTCTCTGTAAAGATCCTTCACCTCCTTTGTCAGATATATTCCCAGGTTTTTCATTTTCTTTGAAGCTCTGTAAAGGGTAGTGTGTCCTTGATTTGCTTTTTGGCTTGATTGTTATCAGTATATACAGAGGATACTGCTTTGTGGACATTGACTTTATATCCTGAGACATTGTGTATTTCTTGATCACTTCTAGGAGTCTTGTGGTTAAATCTCTGGGTTTTTCTAAGCATAAGATCATATAATCAGCAAAGAGCAAGAGTTTGACCTCCTCTGACCTCATCTGGATAATTTTAATATCCTTCTCTTGCCTGATTGCATTGGCTAGAACTGCCAGCACTATGTTGAAAAGTACTGGTGATAGTGGACATTTCTTGGTTCCAGTTCTACGTGGAAATGCTTTTACCCCATTCAGTATGTTGCTGGCTCTGGCTTTTGTAGATGGCCTCTATAAGTTTAAGAAATGTCCCATCTGTGTCTATTTTCTTAAGCGTTCTTATCAGAAAAGGATGCTGAATTTTTTTTTTCTTTCAGTTTTTGGCTGGGAGCCAGGTTTGAATCTGCCACCTCTGGTATATGAGGCCAGCACCCAACTCCTTGAGCCACGGGTGACACTCTGAATTTCTTTTTTTTAAAGAGTGAGTCTCACACTGTTGCCCTGCATAGAGTGTTGTGGTGTTATAGCTCACAATCTCCAACTCTTAGGCTCAAACAATCCTCTTGCCTCAGTTTTTCTATTTTTAGTAGAGACAGGGTCTCACTTTTTGCTCAGGCTGGTCTCGAACTCCTGAGCTAAAGCTATCCACCCACCTCGGCCTCCCAGAATGCTAGGTTTACAGGTGTGAGCCACCACACCCGACCAGGATGCTGAATTTTGTCAATACTTTTTCTACTTCCATGAGAGGATGATATGGTCTTTGTTTTTGCTTGTATTTGTGTAGTGAATTATATTTATGGATTTGTGTATGTTAAATCCACCTCACATCCCTAAAGCCACAGTACAAAAATTCAGATAAAATTGATTCAGCAGGCAAGTGTGGTGATGCCTGGGAAATCCTCCTCTTTCACCCTCCCCTTCTTACTTGGAGCTTGCAACTTGCACCCCTCCCCACCACAGTGACTTGTGCCATGCACAGAGCCACCCTGCACTCAGCACTCAGGGCTGCAAAGAGGTGTCCCCGCGCCTGGTGCCTTCCTCTGTCTGTGGCTCCAAGTAAGAGATGCTATCTTCTCCAGGTCTCCTCTCATCAGTGGTGGACACTTACCAGATGACAGTTACAAAGCTGATTTCCCTTTTGTATAGAAAGAGAAACTCAAATACTTTTTCTGATGTTAGAAATGAACAAAAATGTGAAGCTACTGAAGACAGTGAGAATCTGAATCACAAAATAAAGAGTTTGGGACAGTCAGCTTTCTGCTTCAGCAATGTCTCTGCTGTGTGCTGCAAGTCTGCATGGAGACAAGAAGTAATTCTCAAATCTCTGAGGTTTTACACAGTGCAAGTGATGGATAAAACTACTGAAAAGGCCACCAGCAGGACACAGGTGACCTCCAGCAGAAGGATCAGGCAGAAGTCCCCATCTGCATTAATGTCCTGGAGAAGTCTCTGGGGTCAAGGGTCTAGGGCAGTGTTTTTCAATCTTTTTAATCTCATGGCTCATTTGAACCTATAGTTAAAGTTCTGCGGCACACTTAAATTATGTTGATCAAAAAAAAAAAAAACAAAAGTAAAAAAAAGAATATACTTACTGTGCTTTGAATGTCTTTTAAAATAATTTAATTAATGATTTTAAAATTTTTTCAAGAAACACCTAAGATCTTCTCCTAGCACACCAGCTGAAAACCACTGGTTCTACCAACTTATTATCCTAGGGCAGAATTGTTATTTGGAAACATTTTCCTTTTCAAATATGAACTCATCAGAACAACTCTCCTCACCTGATCACGTTGTTTTCTTTCCTGAGCTGAAAGAGCAGAATGTATAAGCTAGGGCAAAAATTCAGCAAAGCCAGAAACTGGCCAGAGGAATAAGGAAAGGTCTTCATGACCAACCCCTTAGTCTCCAGAAGAAAAGATGGAGCCTCGTTTATAAAACAGCTTTATGGTGTCCAAAGATGGATGGATTCTTGTATCTTATAGCAACACAGGTTTCATAAGATTCTGGATTTTTTTCTTCTCAAATTCTAGGACATATCAAAGAAAAGATTGCATATTATCAGTCTAATAAAAGCACAGGTCACGGTGCATTTCTTCAGACCTATATTATAAATGCTGTGTTCTCTGACTTAAAGACTTAATGGTTTCCAGACTTAAAGGTTTCCAAGCATCTTCAGGCCTTTTAGCATCAAGGGTGTTGGTACTTGGTGAGAATGAAAGAAACCTCTCAGGCATGCAGTGGAGAGGCAGTTTTCCTGGGATAAGGAGGGTGTGCAGGAGTGAGAAGAAAAACACTGTGAGCAGGAGGTAAATTCCACCGCCAAGCCCCGCACAAGGAGAAAAGAAAACAGTGCCCTGCCAGGAACTTCAGGAAGAGAGCTCGGGTTGAGAGCCTCATGAAGCTGGGAAGGAAGGGCCTTTTGCTGTGCTAAGTTGTCCTTACGAAGAACACTGAGTGGGTTCTTCGGTGAGGAAGATAGAATTCATCTCCTCACCTTGGGGTCAGGGCCTGCAAAGAGCCAGGAGAGCTGCCTCTCAGGATTCTCCGTCACCACCTTTGGAGGGCAGAGGTGACATTCGTTACTGCATTTCCTTAGTTAAACCTCATCTGTAGACTGGGATAAAGCCTCCTACTCAGAAGGCTATGCTCAGGAGTAAATGAGCCAACGTGTGTGATGTTTAACGCCGGATCTGATGTAAGAAGGCACTCAAAAAGGATTTTGCATGGCCTGACGTGGTGGCTTAATCCTAGCCATCTGGGAGGCCGAGGTGGGTGGATTGCCTGAGCTCTCAGGTTCGAGACCAGCCTGAGCAAGAGGGAGTCACTGTCTCTAAAAATAGCCAGGCATTGTGGCAGGCACCTGTAGTCCCAGCTACTTGGGAGGCTGAGGCAAGAGAATCGCTTGAGCCCAGGAGTTTGAGGTTGCTGTGAGCTATGATACTACAGCACTCTACTGGGGGTGACATAATGAGACTCTGTCTCAAAAATTTTGCTTTTCATATATAAGGAAATGGTGATAAGGATGCTTGCAAGTAAGAAATGCTAGGCTGTAACTGATGTATTTCTTTCTTATTTTGTTATGAATATGTTTGTATACACACACATAGATTAAGCAAGTATCTTTGTTTTTTTCCCTTTCTCATTTCCTTATCATGTAACATGAGACATACTGACTATATCAGATCAGCATTTAAATACTATTAATTTTCCGTCATAGTATTTAAGTTATGGCATATCAGGAGAAAAGTAAGCATCACTCTGGGACTTTGCCCCTTCTTCTGGTGAAGCGCCTGAATTTGCCCCTTCTTCTGGTGAAGCGCCTGAATTATAAACATCGACTTTCCTACAACTCCCACATACAGGGGCTATTACAGTGAAGTCCACAAGCTAAAAACATGTGACTGATCTATGACTCACACGAATGAGGGCTGTTACAGGTAATAGATTAATGTACCTGTCCCACCTTACATACAAATTCAACTGAAGAAAAAACCTACAGAACCTATCTCGTTAGTAACCCGGGGACCGCCTGTAGCACATTTCTGGATATATGCAGACAGTTGTATCATGTTAGGTGGCACTATGACCTTCTTATTGTCTTAATTTGGAGATTGAGAATGGTTTAAAGAGAAGCAAGTGGGTACCAAGTTGACAAGGGGTGGGCAAGTGATGGTTTATTTTATTTTTATTTTATTTATTTATTTTATTTATTTGTAGAGACAGAGTCTCACTTTATCGCCCTCGGTAGAGTGCCGTGGTGTCACACAGCTCACAGCAACCTCCGACTCCTGGGCTTAGGTGATTCTCTGGCCTCAGTCTCCCAAGTAGCTGGGACTACAGGCGCCCGCCACAACGCCCGGCTAGTTTTTTGTTTTTCGCAGTTTGGCTGAGGCTGGGTTTGAACCTGCCACCTTCGGTATACGGGGCCGGTGCCCTACTCGCCGAGTCACAGGCGCCGCCCAGTGATGGTTTATTTTATATGTCAACTTGCCTGGGCTGAGGGGTGCTCAGACAGCTGATGAACATCATTTTGGGGTGTATCTGTGAGGGTATCTCCAGAAGAGATTCGAGTTTGTACTCGGAGGCTGAGTACAGGGGACCCGTCCTCATCAGTGTGTGCAGGCGTCACCTAATCTGTTGAGGGCCCAAATTGAACAAAAAGGTGGCAAAAGGGCACCAGGCTTTCCTCCTGAGCTGGAACCTGCACCTCCTTCTGCCTTTGGACAGGAGCTCCTAGATTCTCCAGCCTTTGGACTCTGAGACTTATACCACCACCCTCAGCCCCTGCAAGCTTCTCAGCCTCCATAACTGTGTGAACCAATTCCCAGAACAAGTGTGTATGTTTGTGTGTCTGTCTACCTCACTGGTTCTCTTTCTCTACAGAATACCGACTAATACTGCAACCAGTGGACATACCTGGCAGATTTTAGGTGGGGCTGCCACCAAGTGAGATATAATGGCCCCACTCCAAGAGGCAAGCAAGGGTCTTCAGGCCATGGCTTGGAGAGAGATTTCTACTCTTCATCTGCACCGTAGACCCAATCCATATCCCGGTAATCTCTTGGCAGAAGGCCTCCAGCCGTGCCACCACTGTGTTCCTCCAGCAGGGCCACTGCTTGTCTATGCTTTGGGCTTTTGTTCTCCAGAATTTCTTGCTCTCTCCAAAGATGAATGTCCCTTTCTACTTTAAGGATTTCTTATCCTAGAGAAATAAATGTTATGAAATAAGAGGTCACAAAATAAGAAGTCACAAACATTATGAAATAAGAAGTCAACGTGGTGACCCCTGGTCTATTGTGTCCAAATCCTAAGTCAACAAAGAGAAGTTCCAGTGGACCTTTGCTGTTTCTTTGGGGTGTGCTTTCAACAAATATACCTTCCCTCACCCCCAGTAGCAAAAGGGATGGTGAATTTCGTAGATTTGATTTGAGAAAATCTTTCCTTAAGGACATTGATGAAAGAACATGTGATGATGCAAGTTGGTTTAAAAATAAGTAAGAATTATGAACCCTATAAGTGTTTTCTTATTGAGGGAATGAAGTAGGATTTCAGTTTTAAAGCAATTCTTCACTATTTCAGTGTTTGTTGCACAGTAAGTTTGGGAACTGTTCACTGACACAAACATTTAAAACATTGATGTAAATCTAGATTTAACAGTAGATTTAAAACATTGTAACGACTTTCAGTGCCATGGGTGGATGAGTGGAGGTCACTGAGATTTATAATTGAATGAAGTCTATAGGTGTGAAAACATTCCCACTGACTGCCCAGGCCCATTAATGACCAAGGGGTTATATTATTAAATATTCAAGGAGGGAAAAAGATCCCTGTCAGGAATCTCTTCAACTTGAAATTAAATTGTGCAATGATTCAAATTTGCTCTAATAAATTTTATACCAATCTCGAATCCCTAGCATTAATAAACACACCTGAAGATGTACTGTGCTGTAAGTGAATTCTGGGGGCTCTTGGAGAACTAAAGAGACACTTCCCAATAACCGGTGTATGGGAGGGCACGAGTCCTGAGGACTGGCCCAATGCGCCCGCTGCCCATGAGGGGTCAGGGAGCGCCCAGGCAGGACACTGTGGTCTCCAGTCCCAACAAAACGGCCAGTAAGGAGCCAGAGAGCCCTGTTTAGACAAAGGGTGGAAATCAGGGGGGTTGGGTTTGATCCCACTTTGTTCTTGGGGTGATCCACGAAAGACGTGCAGAGAGATGAAGTGGATTCCAGATTTATTTCCTTACTACAATGTATGGTCGTCATCTTCCACCTTCCCTTGAAGCCTCAGGGTTGATGAGACAGAGATAAAATAAGCAAAGTCATCAGCTCCACCCAGGGGGGCTTCCTCCCTGAATGCCAGGACGCTGGACCGCGTGGGTCTCCAGTGAAGGAATCCCAGGAGGAAGTCACCCAGGCGGCCGGGAGCTGCCTTGGCTCTCTTATCTGTTTTAAGGTGGGATAGTTTCAGCTTAAAAAAAAAAACCAGCTCATTTTCCACGTATGATTTTGGATGCACAAGAAGTTGTTGTACGTTGGGCTTGTGCCCAAACGTAAGCAGCCGCGCACTCGGGGTTGAGCGTGTCCATCACCCCAGCAGGTCCCCGCGGTTCCTCTGCACGCTCCTCCCCGGCCTCTCAACGACTCTGTCACCATCGCGTTGCCTTTTCTAAAATGTCACGGACATGAAATCACAAGGCACAAAACGTTTTGCTTCATTTTTAGAGACTAAATTGCGTCGTGCGCGTAGCGGCCCCTTGTCCTCGGCAGTCGCGATGCGGGCGGAGCTCCAGGCAGGTTGGCGGCTGTCACCTTGCAAGGTCCGGGGAGGCCGGGTCTCTCAGCGCCATTTGGAACACTCTTCACTCCGCCTTTTCAAAGGTCTTCCTCCCAGCCAGGCAGGAGCAGAGAAAGAAAAGAAAGGTGTGCGGGCATCGGAAACAGGACTCCTGAGCAAAAATGTCGCTAAAGTGGAAAGCGGACGAAGGCCAGGTCAGGTCAGCTGGAGAGTGTGGAGGGGGAGGGGAGGGCTGGGACGCGTGGAGGGGAAGGAGGGAGGAATAAAACCCCCGCGCACATGACGGGGTTGTTTCTCCCCAAATCACACATCGACTGAAAATTATCATCTAATAAAGCACTTTTGTAGAAAGACGTCCGTGTGGAGAGAGCGGGAGGAAAATCCCTCCTCCGGACTAAGTCCAGGGCGGGCGAAGAGAGTGACGTCACCTGGAGGCGGGCGCTTTGACGGACAGGCCAGCAGCCAGGCTCGGCCAATGAGAGGCCTCGCGGCGGGGCTCCGCCCCCACCTCTGGAAAGGAGGAAGACTCGGTGCGGGCTGGGTCCGGGCTGGATCCGGGCGAGCAGCGCGTGAAGCCACCGCCCCAGCCTGAGCAGGTGGCTCGCGGGCCTCCAGATGTACCCAGAGAATCAGTATCGGTTGGTTTTTGTTTTGTCTTGACCTTTCCCAGGGAAGGAAATAGAAATCAATCAACATTTGTTCATCCTGTCAGGGGCTGTGTTGCGTGCTTCACATCCACACTCTCCTCAAATGGAAAAATAGAATCAAACACGTTTCCTTTTTTATTAAATCACAGCTGTGTACATTAGTGCAATCATGGGGTACAATGTGCTGGCTTTATATACAATCTGAAATATTTTCATCTAACTGTTCGACAGAACCTTCATGGGATTTTCTTGGTTATTGTATGAAAACATATGTATTCTGCATTTAGTAAGTTTCACCTGTACCCGGCTAAGATGCACCATAAGTGTGATCCCACCCTCTCTCCACCCATCCTCCCCCACTTGCCCCTTCCCCATATTCTTGTGCTATAATTGGGTTATTCCTTTTTTTTTTCTGAGAAGGGAACGGCTGACAAGGGAATGATTTAAAGGGCGTAACCTTTTTTCTTTTCTGCTACAAACTAAAAGAATGAGTTGCCTTGAGCCACACATTGAATACACAACACTAACGAAAGTTGATGAGCAAAAGGAACAAACAAACAAACAAAAAGTCCACGCATAATTTTTGGGATATCTGATACCACAGATAAGCAAAGGAGTCCCCAAATAATTAACATGAGCCTGGCAGGCCACAGGTTGGACACTCCGGCCATTCCCCCCCTTTTTTCAAATAAAAGGAAAAGTTGAAGAGTAAGGAGAGGATGAGAACGGCTGACAGTTTATCAATAAGGGCACCTGAGCCATAGCAGACAAGCTCTTGTGCTCTGACTGTTTTGATCACATCAATTCTATAGGATGGACTGATGCACAATAGATTTTAGTCCTGGATAAAAAGCTTTGGACTGGGTGGAGCTTTGTTCAGGGTCATTATAGAAAAAAGGGTGTCCAAGATTAGCCTGGCCAGTCACTCCCATACTCACACAAGAGAGATCACAGTAAGCCAATTGAGTCAGGAAGAGAAATACAGCCAAGTGCTGCATGGTGTTTTGATTAGGAGTGGTGATCCTATGTGATTATTCTGGAACAGACAGTTGACTTTGAACAACATAGGCTTCAACTGTATGGGTTCACTTTTTTTTTTTTTGAGACAGAGCCTCAAGCTGTCACCCTGGATGGAGTGCTGTAGCAACACAGCTCACAGCAACCTCCAATTCCTGGGCTCAAGTGAGTCTCTGCCTCCCAAGTAGCTGGGACTACAGGCACCTGCCACAACACCCAGCCATTTTTTGGTTGCAGCCATCATTGTTGTTTGGCAGGTCCGGGCTGGATTCGAACCCGCCAGCTCAGATGTACATGGCTGGCACCTTAGCCCGTTGAGCCACAGGCGCTGAGCCGTATGGGTTCACTTATAAACAATTTAAAGAAATATATTGGGGGCTGAATGTAGTGGCTCATGCCTATAATCCTAGCTCTCTGGAAGGCTGAGGAAGGAGGACTGCTTGAGCTCAGGGGTTTGAGACCAGCCTGAGCAAAAGTGAGATCCCATCTTTACTGAAAATAATAGAAAAACTAGGCGGACATTGTGGCACCAGCTACTTGGGAGATTGAGGTAAGGGGATTGTTTGAGCCCAAGAATTTGAGGCTGCTATGAGTTATCAGGTGACACTCCCACATTCTACCTAGGGCAACAGAGTAAGATTCTGTCTCAAAAAAAAAAAAAAAAAAAGGAGAGAGAGAGAGAAAGAGAGAGAAACAGAGAAAGAAAAAAAGAAAAAAATTTATACAATTTTTTTTTGAGATTTGTGACAATTTGAAAAACTCACAAGTGTAACTTATAGTCTAGAAATACTTTAAAATTTCAAAAAGGTATGTCCGGAGTGCATAATATATGTAGAAATTAGTCATTTTTATCATTTACTACCATAAAATATATATGAATCTATTATAAAAAGTTAAAACTTATCAAAACTTCCACACCAAACACAGACAATACATGGCATCATTCACAATCTAGAGAAATGTAGTAAACGAATCTCAAGAGGCAGCAGTAAATCATAACTGCATAAAATTAACTTTGGCATGTACTGTACCACCGCAGTAATTTTGCAGCCACCTCTCACTGCAAGTGCTGTGAGTATCCACTTAAAACATCCTGGGACACTAATCATCTCCAAGTGAGCAGTTCATCTCTCCAGTAAATTGTGTATCGCAGTAAAACGCGATCTCTTGCGGTGCTCACATATTCATCTCGTTTAGTGCGATGCCACAAACCTTACATAGCACCGTGGGACCCATACAAAGTGCCGCAAGTGATGCTGGAAGTGCTCCCAAGACACAAAGTCGCGGCATTAGAAGAAAAAGTTGAACTGCTTGATGTGTGCTGTAGATTGAGGCCTGCAGCTGCCTTTGCTGTCATTTAAGACAGACAATCCAGCTTCTAAACAGGTAATGTAAATTATGGTATCAATACATACAGTACCATACTGTAAATATATTTTCTCTCTTAATAACTTTCTTTCTTTCTTTTTTTTTTTTTTTTGTATAGTTAGTCTCACAGAGATTGTCCTCAGTAGAGTGCTGTGGCGTCACAGCTCACAGCAACCTCCAACTCCTGGGCTTAGGCGATTCTCTGGCCTCTGCCTCCTGAGTAGCTGGGACTACAGGCACCTGCCACAACGCCCGGCTATTTTTCTATTTTGCAGTTCGGCCGAGGCCGGGTTTGAACCCGCCACCTTCAGTATATGGGGCCAGCGCCCTACATGAAGAGCCACAGGCGCTGCCCTCTTTATAACTTTCTTAATACCATCTTCTTTTCTCTAGTTTGCTTTATTATAAGAATACAATATATAACACATATAACCTACGAAACACGTGTTGGTCCGTATTTTCAATAAGGTCAATAGTAGACTATTAGTAGTTAAGTTTGGGGGGGAGTCAAAAGTTATATGCAGATTTTCAATTGCAAGAGGGTTCACTACTCCTATCTCCTGAGTTGTTCAATGGCCAACTGTATATAGAGACCTGATATATGGCACTTAATATTGGCCCTGAAGAAGGGATTAGTATTCAGTAATGGTGCTGGGACATTTAGCATTCCTTATGAAAAAATATATATACCGCTGGGCACGGTGGCTCACGCCTGTAATCCCAACACTGAGGAGGGAGAATTGCTTGAGCTCAGGAGTTTGTGACTCGCCATGAGACCCCAACTCATGAAAAAAATGGAAAAACCCAGCCAGGTGCCGCGGTGATCGCCTGTAATCCCAGCGGCTTATAATGACTGAGGCAGTGGGATGCCCACAGCCAGAGTCTGAGGTTGCAGTGAGCTACCACACCCACTGCACTCTGCTCAGGTTGTGTCTCAACAACAACAACAAAATATATATATACACATATGCCATCTAGGTTTGTGTATGTGCACTCTGTGATGTCGGCACAAGGACAAAATCTCCTTAATCATCCCTGCCTTTAAGCCAAGCATGACTGTAAGATATTTGGGAAAGTTAAGGACATTCATTGGTCTGGGAAAGGAATATGAAGTCAGGACATTTGTTGATAATATATATATATATAATATTATAATATTATATTATATAATATAATAAAGTTTATATTATATATAAATATATATATATATAATATATATATTTTTTGAGACAGAACCTCAAGCTGTCACCCTGGATAGAGTGTTGTGGCATCACAGCTCACAGCAACCTCCAATTCCTGGGCTCAAGCGAGTCTCTTGCCTCTGCCTCCCAAGTAGCTGTGACTACAGGTGCCCGCCACAACGCCCAGCCATTTTTTGGTTGCAGCCATCATTGTTGTTTGGCGGGCCCGGGCTGGATTCGAACCTGCCAGCTCAGGTGTATGTGGCTGGCGCCTTAGCCCGTTAAGCCACAGGCGCTGAGCCATTTGTTGAT
>CAUYON010060572.1:0-11663 GCA_963573935.1 Arctocebus calabarensis
CTTCCTCAGGGTGTCCAGAAGCCTCACGCTGTCTCCCTGTGTTCCCAAAGGGAAGTTTCTGGGCAGATCTCGCCTGGCAGAGATGCCTGAAGTCCTCTCTCCCCAGTCTCACTGTGCCCAGCCGCAAGGAAGCTGTTACTCCCAAATGCATTATTTTCATGCTCATTGCCACAAACTATTAAGTGACTGCAGCACCAGATGAAAAGTACAAAGTCCTTTGTGTGAGCCTGTGAAATTCAAACAAATTATATCCTTCCAAGATACAAGGGTGGGCCAATCATAGGGTACACAATCCCATTCAAAAGGGACAACTAGGGAATAGAAAAGGGGTGTCAGGCCCAAGCAAATATGACAACTAAGAGAGCAACATTGGGTCTAAAGGCTCCAGAATAATCTCCTTTGACTCCATGTCCAGCATCCTTTCCAATCTTGTGATGGGGGCTGGGTCACCTAGGTCTTGTCTGTGGTTGTGGGGGTCTTCCTGACAGACTAGATTAACTAATAGGTTAACGTTCTGTTAGCTAATACCAAAGTCACTGCCATATTTTTAGATATTACCAGCAACAATCCAGGTGTCACTGCCAATTTTCTATATTAGCTTGTTTTTCATTGCTTGTAACAAAATACCTGAAACTGGTAGCGTATAAAGAAAAGAAATTTTTATTTTACAGTTATGGATGATAAATCCAAGGTCAAGGGTCCAGTCACATCTGGTGAGCGTCATCTAGGTGGTGGTGATCTGCAGTGTGCCGGGTGGTACAGGGCATCACAGGGGATCACAGGTGATAAGGCTAAGAGCATGACATACTGCTTGGGCTTTTTATAATAACTTTATATGAGATTTGACCTAGATCCATTCATCTTCCTTACTTTGATAGTAAATTTGTTTTCCTAAAATTTTACAAGGAAAGTTGACTTAGGAAAGCTTTCTTTCTTTCTTTCTTAAGAAGTATTTTTAAAAACAGAAAGGAAATGTTTTCTTATCAGAATTCCTTCTTCCACTGTTGTGTTTTATGTTGTTTATTAATACATGGGGTCTGAGATTCTCTGACTCCCCCTGCTCTTCACTTTGGACTTCACCAGCACTGTTCAGTTACTTACAACAACCAAAGACAAAATGTAGTTCTTATGGCTATCAACATAGGAATATTTAAATAAAAGAATACTACAGATAAATGAAAAAGAGTGAAATAGATATCAATATTAAGCCTTCATTTTAAAATTAAAAATGGGATCGGCACCTGTAGCTCAGCAGCTAGGGCACCAGCCACATATACTGGAGTTGGAGAGCTTGAATCCAGCCCAGGTCTTCCAAACAACAATGACAACCTCAACAAAAAATAGCCAGGTGATGTGGTGGGCATCTGTAGTCCCACATACTTGGGAGACTGAAACAAGAAAATTGCTTAAGCCCAAGGGTCTGAGGTTGCTATGAGCTATGATGCCATGTCACCTTCCAGAGGGCAACATAGTTAAGACTCTGTCTCAAAAAATAAATCAATTAACTAAATAAAATTAAATTTTAAGTGTCCAATTTTTTTTTTTTTTTTTTTTGCTGTCTTAAGCTGTCTTCCTGGATACAGTGCTGTGGCATGATAGCTGAGAGTAACCCCCAAGTCTTGAGCTCAAGCTAACCTCTTGCCTCACTTTTTCTACATTTTTTAGTAGAGACAAGGTCTTGTTTTTGCTCAGACTGGTCTCAAACTCATCAGCTCAAGTAATTCAAGTGTCTCAGGCTCCCAGGGTGCTAGGATTATAGTGCTAGTCACCACATCCAGTCCATACTTATTTTTGAACTGGAATAATACTTCAGTTGTAATTAAAAGAATAAATGTTTCTATGTCAGTTCAATTAGCAATTATGATTGATATTTGTATCAACTATTACCATGCTATCTGCATCAACTATTCTAATACAACACTACAGTTTAAATAAGAGTTGAGCAATAAAAAGAATCATTGAAAGGAATCAACCTTTTGATACCAACTCACATACACTTGCTACTTGATATTGTAAGAGTATCTTACATGATGCAGCAGGTGAAGTGAAATATAATCATTTCAAAATAAAGTGGTATTTAATCCTCAAGAAATTAATATATTGTTTTCAATTTAAATTAATTTAAATTAGATAACATTGAAATTAAATATTTCTTTTGTAATAGGCATATTTCAAGCCCTCAAAGGACACACTAGGTTACTTCAGTCTAATTCTATACGATGGCATGTAGACGATCTCTTTTCTTCACTCCTATTTGTTATTATCCTGCTTTCTTCCTCTTAGTCTGGGAGTGCTGATGCATTGGTTATGAGAATTCAGAGGAGCTAGATTGCTCTAGCTCCTTTTTTTTTTTTTTTTTTTTTTTTTGTAGAGACAGAGTCTTACTTTATTGCCCTCGGTAGAGTGCCGTGGCATCACACAGCTCACAGCAACTTCCAACTCCTGGGCTTAGGTTCTTTTGCCTCAGCATCCCAAGTAGCTGGGACTACAGGCATCCTCTACCACAACACCCTGCTAATTTTTTGGTGTTTTTTTTTTTTTTTTTTTTTTTGCAGATCGACTGAGGCCGGGTTTGAACCCTCCACCTTTGGTATATGGGGTGAGTGCCCTACTTGCTGAGCCACAGGTGCCGCCCTGCTCTAGCTCCATTAGTCCTTCGTAATGTTGACTCTATGCATTCACCCAGCATTAGAGAACATGAAAGCTCTTCTGACATTCTCAAATCAGCCACTTGTCCATTCCAATAACAACATTGACTATCAGGGGTTTTTCCTCTTCTCAAGGCCATCCAATGTCGCTCTTTCCTGACTTCTTTTTCTTCTACACATTTTCTCAGTCTCTCAAGCCACTGGCATTACAGGTGTTCACTGTGGCACCCAGCTGGGTTTTTATTTTTTTCATTTTCTTTTTCTTTTTTTTTTTTCATTTTATTTTTTTCAGGGACTCACTCTCACTTAGACAAGTCTCAAAATCCTGAGCTCAATCAATCCTCCTGCCTCAGCCTCCCACAGTGCTGGGATTCAGCTACTGTGCCTGGCTCTTCTGCAGATGTTAATACCGTGTAGATCTTATGGATTTTGAGGGTTGGTCCCCCTACTTGATTACATTTTATGGTTTAAAGGGCCATCTTACTAATTTTATTATAAATACTTTTTCATGAATTTTTGGCTTTATAATTTGGTTCTGCTATCTCTATGTGAGGATTCAGAAAAATTGAAAAAGTGCAACTCCTGCTTCTGTCTTGCTTTCACCAATAAATTTTAATGACAACTTTTTCAAAATCAAAATATATGCAATTCACTTTTGCATTACATGGAAAGTAGAGGGAAATTGGATAGGTATTGAGGGAAAACACACTTCTGATTTGTACTTTAACACTCTAGCCACTGAGGCATTCTGAATAAGGGTCAACACAAGCAGCAACATGAAGTATTTTCAGAGGGAAGGAGGTTGCTGTGAGTTTCATACTCAAGGAAGGTCACATGGAAAGGTGGGATGGGGAAAATTCAAGATGGATAGATAATATTCTACACAAGCTGGGGAAAATGTATTTCATTCATGAGACATGTGCAAAGTCTCAGGAAAGAAAAAGACTATGGGACATTTACAGGAAAGAGGATTAGATTGTTTGGCTAATGAAAGACCCCAATGCTTACTTGAAACACAAAATTGCAAATCCATCATGTGTATGTCAAAATTCAGATAATTAATAATTTGAGGATATTTTCCTCCTATTAGAAGGTCCATTTCAAATCAAGGCATCTGAAACTGAGTAATCAACAATCGTTGAAGGACCAATGTAAAACAGACAAGTGAAGAGCTGGGCAGCGTGCTAAATCCTCCATCTGAAGGAAATAAATAGGTGTCCATGCAAACACACAAGGTAAAAACAGATTGGCTGATGCACTAATGTTATCTTCCATCCCACCTGAGAGCAGCACCCTCTATGGCAGACACGGAAGTGGTGAGTGTGTCTTACATGTTCCTGAGCTAAGATGGCTTAAATTGGGAGGGGGGAAGCTGTAGCCTCTGATGACAGCTACGTTCAGCTGAGTGGGGGACTCTCCCAAACTCCTGTCTGGGAGTTCAGTAACCACCACCTGGACAGAGGGTCCTAAGTGGGCCACCAAAGCATCCATACATCAGTTCCAATCCCACACCATGTCTCCTGGATTCAGTCCAGAAGCCAGTTAGTTGTTCACACATCTCTCTTCATCTGCCAGGCATGGTTGTGTAATGGCCCTGCCTCTTTGGCTCTTTCAGGGACTTCCAGTCTCTCTGTACCCTTGGAGTACATTCTACTGTCTATCTGCCTTTCCACCCCTTGATTGTTTCTCCTCTCACAGATAGCAGAAAAAAGCACCTCAATGAGTTGTGTACACATGGCTTTGTTCCCAGAGCAACTTGCTTTAAGTGGCGTCTGTAGGTAGCTGGTGAGGTTAAAGTCTCCCAGACACCGGGATCCTAAACAACAAACTTACTGTTCCATTGCTGTGGCTGGATGTTAATAAAACAAGGGTGTGTAAGGTAGAAGTGATAAAACATTTAGATGTTTTAATGGAAACAGAGGCCTATCTAGTGATCCTGCTGATGTTAAGTGGTTTGAGAAATGATGAAAAGGATGGTGCCTGTGATCCTACCAGATGTGATATCTCAGTAATTAGAGAAGGGCGAGGAAGAAGGATGTACTTGTAAATATCATGGGAGGAGGAGGAGAAAGAATGATGTACTTTTAAATATCATGGAGGAGTAGTATTAAATGCAATATTCTTTTAAACCTGGGGATGGAGGAGTAGGAGGGAGAGGAAAAGGAGTAGGATAGGGAGAGTAGATGAAGAGGGAAGAGGACCTGATGGAAGAGGTAGAGCTGGATAAGATGAAGGCAGCTTAAGAGAAGGAGAAAGGGGGGAAGGAGGAGCATAAACAAACTCAGTGTCCAAAAATATCATCAGGATACAGAGAAGAGAAATTTCTTGAGGGCAGAAACCATAAATACATTGGAGATTTGAAAGCGAAAAAATGCCTATGCAGTTATACTGCTAATGCTAATTGTTTGCTGGGAAGAGGAGAGGAGAAAGATGATATCCACATGCCTAGCAACACCAAAATCCCTAGAAGCACACAGAGGTCACCAGGCTATTAGAGGAAAGAGAACATTGAGAGAGATGATGAAGTTATATTTTCATTGAATGTTTGGAATATGTTTATTCTGTTGTTATGCAGGAGAGAAGGAGGGTGAGTCCCTGGAGGAAAGAGGAATTCATTTCTCTTATAACTCCAGATGGATTAAGAGGAGGGTACATTTTACGAGTGAGAAGTGATATTAAAATGTTGGATAATGGGGGGGGGCGGAGGCAAGATGGCCAACTGCAGCCATCTTTCCTCAGAGGAGCTCATCCAGAAGAAGAGTTAAATGAGAGAAGGTTAGCAAGTAAGCTGATGGTTCGGATCTGAGCCAAGAGAGAAGGTTGAAGAATGCACATCAACCCTGCTGAGGCAAGTTGTGACCCCAAGGATACAAACAAAAGGTACAAAATCCATTGCCAAGCAGACAGGAGCCCCCTCCCACATGAAAATGGCTCACAGTACACTCCATCAAAATAAATGAGTAGAGTTCAAATATCCTCCCATTTTAGCCCATGGGAGAGACCCTCAAAAAATAGGACCTCCTTCCCCTGCTAGGGTGCTATGGCACTCTCCTGCCAGGAATAAAACTATATAAAACTGTATATATTCACTACCTGTAGTTTTGAAGTCCCAGCACTTCCTACCACTCTCACCTTGAAGTCTAGAAGCCTGTACCCCAGGGAGTCCAGGTTCTTGGGTATTTTCTCAAGGGGTGTGGATGGGGA
The DNA here is from genome assembly GCA_963573935.1 of Arctocebus calabarensis. Taxonomy (NCBI): domain Eukaryota; kingdom Metazoa; phylum Chordata; class Mammalia; order Primates; family Lorisidae; genus Arctocebus; species Arctocebus calabarensis. The sequence goes on from CAUYON010060572.1 coordinate 5,853, forward strand.
ACAGGCTGTTGCTGATCTGTGCTGATTCTCCAGCACGGGAGGTCAACTGAGAGGGAACCAAACAGGAGATGCAGTACATGGAAGCAAAGAGCAGCAGCGGCAGGGGTGGGAACAATAGAACTCACACCCCTGAGGATATTCTGAAAGGACACTCCCAGTCTCTCTGGGCAACCAGAGGAAGCCAAGCATCTTCTCTGGTGGCAGCCAATGGCAGAACACATCTGGGACAGAAACACAGGCCTCATGAGTAAAGGTATGCCAGAGGCAATACAATCCACGTCAGGGAACAGGGACGAGAATACATGCATGCAGAGACAGCAGACTCCCAGGACATGGCAGACCCAGAGAACCTCACTAAGCCTCAAGCCCACCCAGCACTCAGGGGATCATAGCTGAGACAAAGGCAGGCAGGCAGTGGCTGGAACTGACAGCTAAGTGTCTGTTGTGACCATGTCTGCCATAACAGGAACTGTATCTGAGACTGGGCAATGGCACAGACAGGGCTGAGTTGCTCAAACAGCATCTCATCTGCAGGGGAGTATAGTCAGGACAGAAACAAATTCTGCAAAGTTGTTCTGTTCTGTCAACAACATCAATTAGAGGCAGGGCTAGAACTGAGTGAACTACCACAGCCCCCATTGAGCACCCAAGGTTGTTAGACCTCACCTTCCCCTGCCGGATAGTGGCAGAGATTGGTGACCTGGCTGAGGAGACATAGATCTCCCTCTGACTCAGGCATGTACAACCCCCTGGAGCATCTATCTGCTCAATGGAGGGAACTGGGTCACATCCAAGAGGGGTTACCAGTGACTGGGTGTGACAGAGGTGCAAGGTGGGGAAGGAGGCATCAACCTTCCCAGACTAATTAATTTACTGAGTGGGTCCCTCTGACCTTATTGACCACCCGAGCAAATCATCACTTGACTTGCCACCAGACCCCTTCTATCTAGTTGCCAGAGACATTTTGAACTTTCCCACCTGAGAACAGTGCTGACTGGGACAATTTATCTGGACCTCTTGAACTGGGCCAATTACCCAAGGACTATCCAAAGTAATACCCTGGGTGTATGTTTGTGGAAAGGTTTGATTTTCCTTTTCCAATTGTTGCCTATGGGGAGGGCATGATGACTGAATTGCTGGTATTTCTCACAGTTGAGACTTCAACCCAGAATAACTGATTCACTAGGGTAAGATAGAGACCAGTTGAAAATAAGATAGAGCCACTTAGCCGCACCACACCAAGAAGGTCCCCAGTTCTCAAGCCATAACACTGTACAAGTCATTGGCAAAGCCTTCGGGGAAAAGGTACAGACACCAGTCCCAGCTTTTGGGCAAAGGAGTGGCCAATCACTATTCCTGGTGCCCCCAACCCAACTTCTCCTTATCTGCTCATTTAGCCAAACAGAGTAAATTAATCATGGAGTGGAATCAGTGGAAAAACTCTAGTAACATAAATAACCAGAGTAGATCAATACCCCCAAGAAACAATTTGGAGGACACAACTAAAGATCCCATTCATAAACAGATGGCTAAAATGACAGAAACTGAAGTCAGAATTTGGATTGCAAATAAGGTCAATAGAATAGAGGTAAAGTTGAAATTAGAAATTCAAGGAGCATTTCAAAAGTTGTCTCAATAATTCAACAAATTCAAAAATAAAATCACCAAAGATTTTGACACACTTGGACAAGAATTTGCAGCCCTTAAAGATATGAGAAATACAGTAGAATCCCTAAGTAACAGAATCAACCAAGAAGAAAAAAGGATTTCTGAAATTGAAGACAAAACATTTGAACGCTTCCAAACCCTCAAAGAGGAAGAGAAATGGAGAAAAAAAAACATAATTCTCTCAGAGAGATTTGGGATAATTCAAATAAAGGCAATATTTGCCTGATAGGGATCCCTGAAGGTGATGAAGTGGTGTCGCAGAGATGTGAAGAGATTTTGAAATCAGATAGCAGACTGTTTTAGAACCCCAGCACCACTCAACCAATATAAGAGACCCCACAGACACATCATAATTAACTTCACTAAAGTTAATATCAAGGAGAAAATTCTGAAAGCAGCCAGACATAAGAAAATCATAACCTACAGGGGGGAAAATATCAGAATAACTGCAGATCTATCTGCTGAAATATTTCAAGCTAGAAGAAGTTGGTCATCGACTTTTAATCTCCTAAAACAAAATAACTTTCAACCCAGGATCTTGTATCCAGCTAAACTGACTTTAATTTGTGATGGAGAAATAAAATACTTTAATGACATTCACATGTTGAAAAAATTTGCCATAACGAAACCAGCTCTCCAGGATATTTTCAGACCTATCCTCTATTATGATCAGTGCAATCCTCCACCACAAAAGTAAACTTACTCAGAAACGTTTGATAAATTTCCAACTTCAACAGTAGAGAAAGGATTAAAAATATCCACTGGAGTTTCGAAAAACTTGATATCAAAGATTCTACCAAGATAATCAATATTCTCAATTAATGTGAAAGGCTTACATTGCCCTCTGAAGAGGCATAGGTTGGTTGACTGTATACAAAAACTCAGGCCAGATATCAGCTGCATATAAGAATCTCATCTTGGAGGGAGGGGCAAGATGGTTGACTGGAAGCAGCTTCCAACAGAGACTCCTGTTCAAAAGGAGAACCTTCAGAAACTGCCCAGTTGAGCTGAAGACTGAGAGCCCAGCCGAGAGAGAAAGAAGTGATAGCCACAGGTCACCTCTGAGGCAAGATGCAACGTCCAGAAACCAAGCATCAGGCAGAAAAACTAAACTAAAGTTTTCCGTCATTCTGAACTTCCAGGACACCTTCCCCCCCTTACCTGATATAACAGAAGCCTGAACTCTGCTGAAACTGAGGGAGGAGGACTTGAGCAGTGCCCACTCTCCCTATCTGCTGGATCAGGTTGCCAACCAAATAAGAGACTTGGGGCCCCACAGAGCCCCAGCCAGCCCCCAGGCCAGGGACAATGCAAGGACCCCCATGCGGCTCTGATCTGTGCCCCATTGGGCCTCTGCCTACCACTTGCAGCAGCCAGGAACTCTGCTAGGACACCTGGCTGGCCTTGGCCCACACCACCAGTGTACAGGAACTCTGCAGGGACTTCAATGCCCCCTGATTTGCACCCCGCTGGGCCTTAGCCCGCTGCCAGCAGTGGCCAGGAAGTCCATAGAGACTTTCCCGTGGTGCCGATCTATGCCCTGCCAGGCCTCAGCCCACCACCTACCAAGACCCCTGCCCATCCGTGCCCCAGGACCCCTGCATGGCCCCAATTGGCACCCCACTGAGCTGTGAGCCACTGCCAACAGCAGCCAGTAAGTCCACTGGGACTCCCTCCCAGGGTGATCTGTGTCCTGCCTGGCCTCAGCCTGTTGCCCGCCAGGACCCCCACATGGCTCTGATGCACACCCTCCAGGACTCAGCCTTCTGCTTGCAGCAGATAGGGACTCTGCCGGGCCTTGGATTGCCACCTGGCCTGCTGTGGCCAGGGACCCCTCTGGGACCCCCATGCCAGGCCTTCACCTGCCACCCACACCAGCCAGGGGATCTGCCAGGAACCTGCCAGGTCTCCACCGGCCTTCCCAGGCCAGGAACTCTGGGAGCCACAAAACCCGCCTCCTCCCCTACCCTCTCTGTCTCCGCACCAACCTTGGCCAACTGTCCAGGATCATAGGAGGCTGCGTCAAACGTGCACCCCCTCTGGAGAGCTCCTCCCAGGCAGAGACTGCTGGAGACACGGGATCCATTTTCAAAGGCCAACGGGTGCTCCATCCCACGCCCTATTGGTTGATCCACACGTGGCACACTCTGGAGCTGCTCCTGCAGCCGGAACTCCCTGGGTGGGGCAGTCCCAGCGGAGGTACACAGGGTTACTCCCTACAAAGATCCAGTAACAATAGAGTGATCCTGGTGGGTTCTGATCTGGAAGAGACACCTACCCAACTCTGAGGACAGTCATAGGCAACAGTGAAAATTAATCATGAGGAGGAATCAATAGAAAAACTCTGGCAATATGAATAATCAGAGTAGATCAACTTCCCCAAGAAACAACAAGGTAAATACAGCACAAGATCCCTTGCATAAACAATTGGCTGAGATGTCAGAAGTTGAATTCAGAGTCTGGATAGCAAATAAGATCAGTGCAATGGAGGAAAAGATGGAATTAGAATTAAAAGCAGTAATCCAAAAGATGACCCAAAAGATGTCTCAAGAACTGAACAAATTCAAAGACAAAATGACCAAAGATTTTGAAACATTGAGACAAGAAGTTACAGCCCTCAAAGGTCTGAAAAATATGGTAGAATCCCTCAGTAACAGAATGGAGCAAGCAGAAGAAAGGATTTCTGACATGGAAGACAAAGCTTTGGAACACTCCCAAACTTCCAAAGAAGAAGAAAAATGGAAGGCAAAAATGGATCATTCCCTTAGATAGCTCTGTGATCACTCGAAGAAAACCAATATTTGCCTTATAGGGATACCTGATAACAATGAAGAGGCATCACAAGGCACAGAGTCTCTTACTTATGAGATTATAAAAGAGAACATTCCAGACATGCCAAGAGATTATGAAACTCAGATAGCAGACAGTTTCAGAACCCCAGCATGACCCAACCCAAATAAGACATCCTTCAGGCACATCATAATTAAGTTCACTAAAGTTAATATGACGGAGAAAATTCTGAAAGCAGCCAGATATAAGAAATCCATTACCTACAAGGGGAAGAATATTAGAATTACTGCAGATCTCTCTGATCAAACCTTTCAAGCTAGAAGAGAATGGTCGGTCATCTACTTTTAATCTCCTAAAACAAAAGAAATTTCAACCCAGGATCCTGTATCCAGCTAAACTGAATTTCACTTATGATGGAGAAATTAAATACTTCAATGACATCCACATGTTGAAAAAATTTACTATAACTAAACCAGCTCTACAGGATATTCTCAGACCTATCCTCCACAATGACCAGCACAAACCTCCACCACAAAAGTAAACTCACCCAGAAACTATTTATCAAATTTCATCTTCTACAATGATGAAGGGATTAAAAATGTCCACTGGACTTTCTAAAGATTTATAATTACTTTCAATTAATGTGAATGGCTTAAATTGTTCTCCAAAGAGGCACAGGTTGGCTGACAGGATACAAATAATCAGGTCAGATATCTTCTGCATACAAGAATCTCACCTTGCCTTAAAAGATAAATTTAGACTCAAGGTGAAGGGATGGCCATCTAAATTCCAGGCAAATAAAAAACAGAAAAAAAGCAATTGTTGCAATCTTATTTGTAGATACAAAATAGGCTTTAAACCAACCAAAGTAAAGAAGGATAAAGATGGACATTTCATATTTGTTAAAGGTACCACTCAATATGATGAGATTTCAATTATTAATATTTATGAGCCCAACCAAAATTCACCTCAATTTATAAGAAAAACTGATAAACATGAGTAACTTGATTCCCTCCTGCTCCATAGTAGTTGAAGTTTTTTTTTATTTTTTATTTTTATTAATTCATAGCTGGGTACATTAGTGCAATCAAGGGGTACAAGTAGTTGGAGATTTTAATACTCCTTTAGCAGTTTTGGATAGATCCTCCAAAAAGTAGCTAAGTAAATAAAGTTTAGATTTAAACTTAACCATTCAACAACTGAATTTAGCAGACATCTACAGAACATTTCATCCTAATAAAATTGAATACACATTCTTCTTAGCACCCCATGGAACATACTCCAAATTCGATCACATCTTATGTCACAAGTCTAATCTCAGCAAATTTAAAAGAATAGAAATGATTCCTTGCA
>CAUYON010060573.1:0-43751 GCA_963573935.1 Arctocebus calabarensis
GAGAGAAACAGAGAGAGCTTCTCTCTCCCCACTAGAATTTTCTCCCTCTAACAGATGCCTTAATGTTTTCTGTATTCTTTTCTTTCTTTTCTGTGAATAAATTCTGTCTTACAAAAATTAAAAAAAAAAAAAAAAAAAAAAGATCAATTAAATTATTTTTGAAAGTTCAAAGTACAGTAAGTATAATCTTTTTCTCACTTTTTTAAATCAACATAATTTAAATGTACTGTGAGATAAGAAAAGTGGGAGAACGCTGCTTTAGCCATTGACAAATGATTTTGACGCACAGGCACTGGGTTCTGAGATGAGGAAGGCCTCGTGAGCAGGAGCACCTGGGGAGGTGGGCTCAGCCCCAAGGGTTGCTCCTTTCCACAGCTCCACCTCAGTCTCCTACCTGAACTGCAGGGATTTACGTGTTTCACGAGGTTGGCATTTTGTTTATATACTTGTTCACCCCGGTTTCCCCTCCCCACTAGGTGCAGCCCATGTCTGCCGCCAGGCAGGCTTCTGGAATGGCATTTGGAATGGCAGTTACAGACCTCCTCCCCTCCTATCTCTGTCCAGACTGGCCAGTGCTTTGCAGGAGGCCCCAGTGGTAAACACATAAGACATTGGTGCCCTCATATTTCTGTTGGTCACAATGAATCCGTTCATTTGATATGTTCAAACTGAAATATCTGTAAGGAAATGTACAGAAGTCTCCCTTCTCCCGAGTTCATTATGTAATTATAAAATCTAGACAGGAAAGGGCTTCTTAGAAAGTTAATGGTTGCAGGTGCTGCTTCTCTGGGTGGGTTCTGGGGTCTGCTGGGCCCCCAAAGGCTGGCAGTTGCTTTCTATCCCACCTTGCCCAACTCTGCTTGGTCTTTGCCTTTAAAGAATGGGAGAGGGGAGTGTTGCTTTCTGCAAAGGGCATTTGCTCTTCCCTAGTTTTCCTTTCATGTCTTAACATTAACAGTACAAGCCCAGAGAGGGTTGGAATTGGATAAAATATTTATGTTGCTTATCTAAGAGATTGTAGCACAGCTTGCTTCTACCTGTGTGGAAGGCACTCAGCAAGTGTGTGTCAGATTGGATAATTACTAGATTGAGCCATCTTCCCAGGCTACTGGAAAGAGTTATAAAGGACATAATTCATGGAAGTTAATGACACACTCGGATGATATCAAGTCTGTGAAATAAATATTATGTCTATAGCAGTGGTGACAGAGCTGACTGCTTGCTAATTATACAACCCAGTGGTGAGTGCGGCAGTGTCAGACACACACGGCCCTTCCTGGCTCCGTACCAATAGGTTGGACTACCTGAAGAGTGGCACTTAGCACCCTCACCAAGACCCACGAAGGAGGAAATAGAATTTTCACCTCCACTCTACATGAGTTCTTGGGGGAGGGGTGCACCCAGATTAACAAGAAAAAACAGAATTTTATTGGCTTGTATGACTCCTGTAAAAATGAGCAGTAACCCAGAGAAAAGAGAAAATCCATAGAGCAGGTCTCAAAGAAATATCTTAGACTTCAGGCTTCAATACCATTGTTTTCTGAAATAAAAGAAGAAGGGTGTAGAGAAAAAGCCCGGCGAGATGGCTGGGAAAGCGAGACTGAGGTTGGTTGTACTGATTTCTCTACTGTTAAGAGTCTTTTCCGGTTAGAGCCAAGCTCCTCCTCCTGGTGCAGAAAGGCAGACACCCTTCAGATGGAGATTTCCTTTACACAAGTAAATGTCTTTTACTTCTCAGGACTTCTCTTGAGTCTGCAGTTGCTGAAAACAACCCTTATCTGAAAGAGGCATAGTTTAGGGTAGCATATTCTGGTCTCCTATGGTCAAAATTTGGGGGTGGCATGTCCTGAGTCCCATCACATCAGTGGTAGAGTCTCAGGAAACTTTCATGGGGAGCATTCCGCTGTGCTCGGACGCATGAGGCCAACTCCTGTGGGGACTCAGCTGAGCTCCAGGCTGCATGAGTAACCCCTCAAGGGTCTGCCTGATGTTTTCAGTCACAGTGGGAGGTGGGGGGAGGATCCTGCAGGAGCAGAACCGGGTTCCTTTGATGCACTTGGAATCATTCAGCCATTTCCATTCTATTCCTTAAACTCTGTGCAAATGAAAAATTCCAGGGAACCTGAAGTCCAGCAGGGCTTTAGGGTGAGACCTCCTTCCAATCTATTTATCACTTCCCTGGAAGAAGAGTTGAGGAACAAGTTATTTAAATCCAGCAATGACGCAAAAGGGAAGTTTTAGGATGCCAGTATAGTGAAGGCCCAGAATGTAAAAGGATTTAAAGAGGTCAACTATGTAAGCATGGATTTAAAAAGTAACCCAATTGTTCCTGAAGTCTTTCGAACCTAGAATAGCTAGAAACTATCCTTCATGCTTTTCTTTAAAATGTACCCAGCCCTTATCTCGAGCCCTGTTTCTCAGCCTTTTAAATCTCATGGCACATTGAACCTGTAGTTAAACTCCTGTGCACACTTACTTTATGTTGATCAAAACAAAGAGTGAAAATTAAAAATGAATATGCTAACTGTGCTTTGAACTTCTTTCAAAAATAATTTAATTAATGATCTTTAAAATTTTGGGGGCACACCTTAGTTGCCCTGGGGGGTGGGGTACACCAGTGTGTTGTGGCACCCCAGTTAAACATCCCTTGTATGTAGGATCACAGCACCCCCAGAAGGCGGTCAGTTGGACCTTGCAGCCAGTGGCCAGCAGTCCCCACCACACAGTCAGGTGGGTGGACCTTGTGACATCTCTGATGTGTGGTGAAAACAGCTCCGTTGGTACAAATGATAATGGAAACAGGGCTAAGTTAGGAAAAATGTCTGTGGCTCCAAGAAGCAAGTTGTGTCACAGAATAAATAGAAAATCATATGTTAAACTAAACGTGATCTTAAAAGTAATATTAAAAATATATAAACACCTTTTAATATAAACACATTTAGTTTGTTTTTTTGAGGCAGAGTCTCACTCTGTCACCCTAGGTAGAGTGCTGTGCTGTCAGCCCAGTCCATAGCTACCTGAGTCTTCTGGGTTCAAGTGATTCTCCTGACTCAACCTCCTGCATAGCTGGGACTACAGTTGCCTTCCATGATGTCTGGCAAATTTTCCTTTTATTTTTTTTTTGTAGTAGAGACAGAGTCTTGCTCTTGCCAACTACGGAGCTCAAGGGATCCTCCTGCCTCAGCCTCCCAGAGTGCTAGGATTATAGACGTAAGCCACTGTGCCCAGGCTGTAGTTAAATATGTTAAGTCAGCTTACAAGTAACTTCACGCCAGCTGTGACTACAGCCTACATCTTTGATGTGATAAATGGCAGCGAGGGGCTCCTGGCTCCTACCATTGCTTACTGGGACTTGGGATGCGTGGTCCATTCATTTGGCTTTTCTGCTGGAATAATAGATTTCTCGTCATCCATAGACTGAGTGTGACAATAGCACCTAATTTCTCGGGTCTCAGGGAGGGTCCAGTGGATCACATGTGTCTGCCTATCCTGTTCTGCTTAGACTGGGCATGGTCCTCACAAACACTGAAACACGGTCATTGTGAGTGAGAGGCAGGGAGTAGTGAGAGTTACTGCAGACCCCATCTCTGTCTGGCATGTGGGAGAAGCACGTGTAGTCCTTCCTGCTGGCCCTGAAGCGACAGGATCAGCCTGCAACTCCAGGTCCAGCCTGCAACCATGGTGGCCACTTCCTTCCTTCTCTAGTTTGTAACAGGAGAAAAATACGAGGGAAGAAAATGTGGGTGAGAGGCCCAAGTGCTGTGTTTAGCAGATCATTGACTAAAATAGTATTTTTCATCTTGTATAGTTTTTCTTTATTGTTTGAGAATGAGTTGGACACTTTTGATTATTACTTTTATTTTTTAACCTACTCTGTCATCCAGGCTGGAGTGTCATGGCATCATAACTCATAGCATCCTCAAACTCTTCGGCTCAGGTGATCCTCCTTCCTCAGCCTCCAAAGGAGCTGTGACTACAGGTGCCCACACCTGGCTATTTTTTCTATTTTTAGTAGAGATGGGGGTCTCATTGCTGCTCAGGCTGGTCTCAAACTCCAGAGCTCAGGCAGTATACCTGCCTTGGCCTCCCAGAGTGCTGGGATTACAGGCGTGAGCCACCAAGCATAGCCAGCATCTTTGAATTTTTTAATCACTTCAGAGTTTGTTTCCCATGACAAAGTTCCCTTGAGTTAGCAGTTGCTCAACTAATACGGGTTCATCTGAATGTCCCAAGAACAGGCAGTGTCACTGCACAGCCCCTGAGGTGGGAACCAGGGCCTGTGCCAAGGGCTGGGTAGATCCCTATGGAAGGTGGGCGCCTTCTTGCCTGACTAGGTGGTGCATTGGATGCAGTTCTGCAAGTGATGATTTCCATCCATTTTGTTGATTATATGATTTGGGGAAGTCACTTCATAATTAGTTACTATGTTCAAAATTGAATACCTTTTCATAAAATATGTACAAGAACAATGAAATGGTTTTAGCTTCTTTTGGATTACCTGAATAAATTGTTGTTTATATTCCTGACATTATCCTTAGTATTTTAAAACATAAAAGGGCGTTATGACTTATTTATATTGCGAGAGAACAACAAAACCATATATTTAAATGCATTAATGTGAGTCTAAGCTTAAATACTGATGTTTTCCAGATTTAACTGTGACATTTAAAAGTTTCCTTTTAGACCTGGCTTTTATGGAGACTTCAGGGTATTTATAGATTTTATTATCAGGATAAAATAAAGGGGTAAAGTATTAGTTTTCATCACAGCACTGAACTGATTAGGTTTTTTTGTACTATTTATTATCAGTTCTCAGGATGGTGATACTGGATTTTTTTCATCAAATAAACTTTTACGTGGAATCCTGACAGAAACTGAGATGTTCTCAGTGAAGCTGGGGCTCCCTCAAGCCTCAGCCCCGGACTCCCCTGCTGCCTTGGGGACCCCTTAGGTAACTCCACATATTTGGAAGGTCCACAGAAATGGTGTGAAATAACCATTTTAATGCACACTAAAATAATTGGATTAACTCTTCCTGAAGAAGCAAATATCAGTTGCATTTTTCTGAGTATTTTCAGGATGAACAATTCACGCACATTCTATGGTACCTGAAGTCAAAAGATGTTATCAGTCATGAGATATCTGGGCCAATGTCAGTGTGAGGGATGGCAAACCTTAATTTCTAGGGAATGAGTTAGTGACCACCTTTCTCCTCGTTTCCTTATATATCAAGTGTGGACACTTGGTGGCATTTTCTAGAAATGGTATAGAAAGTGGAAAGTTTCTAACAGTAATGGCCTGTTTCTACCCTGCCTTTGGGTGAAGGGTGGGATTGCTGCCCAGGAAGGACATGGGTTGTTTGTGTGACTGTGAATGTGACACCTTCTCTGAGCAGCAGGCTTTCCGCATAGGCCCACATCTGGCAGGTAGATCAGATTTTCAGTGGCAGGACTGTGTTGTCATTAAAAGTGTTTGGATGCTGCATCTACAAGTCTCACTTTCCATCTAAATGTTCTCTTTCATGCACTGTTTGATTTCTGATACACATCAGCCACTCTTCTAATGCATAGTTAGTAGTCCACAAACATCCCCAAATTAAATTGGAACATCTGTTTTTTCCAAGGTAATTAATCTAGGCAAGCTAGCTTTCTCTTCTCCATGTCTCTTCCCTTCAAATAAATAGCAGAAGGGGTTTTGACTGTGTTCTTTGTTTTAATTTTTCCTAATAGAAGGTCTACTTTTGACAAGAGCTAAAACTTTATTCAGTATTACCACTACCAATTCTGCGTATCAGTTAAAAATGGAGTTTGACAGACAATAACAGAGACTCAGTATCAGTGATTTAACCGTACAAGGGATGATTCTTCCAGAGGGAGTCTGGAGGTAGACAGTTCTGAGCTGAAGTGACAGCTCCCGACAGGGACTCAGGCTTCTCCCTCTGGCTCAGCTCTGTCCCGGGATGCTTCTGTCTTTCAGGCACAGGTGATTTGCCTGGACCACTGCTGCACCACCGTCTCAGACGGCAGGGACAAGGAGTGTGAGAAAGACTCACAGGATCCTGACACAATCAGCAGTCTTCTCAGGCTCATGGCAATGCCAGGCTGCAGAGGTGACTGGGACATGTTCTCTGAGCTGGACACATTTCCTGGGATTGGGGTTAAGGAGAAGCAACCGGATGTCTCTGCCTTACTGTGACATTAGTTTAATTGTTTGGGGCTTAGAATTAGTCACTTCAAATTTTGAGTATTTATGATTAGGACAGGTTTGTCTCTAGCCAAATTATTAATTAAGCTAGGAACCACTCAGTTATATCTTGGCTGAGCGGTCTCTAATTTACATAGAAATTAAAATTTACTCGTATGACTTTAGTTCAAGGAAAAAACAAAAAGAGCTAACCATGTCATTTCCTGTGAAAGGAATCATTGCTAATAATTTCGAGTCAGGACTTTAGGACTCCAGTGTTTTATGAAGCCAGCATGCAGATGACTTTCCGTTCAGGGGAAACTGAGAGTTGGGTCTGTGTTAGGTTTCAGTTTGTTGGAAAAGGACTAACAATGGTGTGATTGGCTGAGGTGCACAGAAAGAGTTTCTGCAGAAAAATGCTTGGGAGACAAACACTTAAGTTGAGGTGATTTGCTGTTTGTTAACTCTGAGATTATTCTCAGTAATGAAAAAGGAGCACTCTTTCATGTTTCCCGAGAGCTTGGCATCTACTATTATTTGGCTAATAAATACTAATTGAAGGAATCTGAATGATTGAGGCTCTTAACACTGATTCTAACTTGTTTATAACTGTATTCCTGTTTCTTCTCAACAGCCATAAAGAAACAAGAGACATTGCAGCTACTTGAATCCCAGGTGGGGAGGGTGAGAGTCTCCGTAAATCATTTGGGCCAGTGTTTTCCACTCTGATGGGGGTTACAGATGGCAGTAACCAGATATGTCAGCTTCACATAGTTTTCTGCTTCTGGTGATAAGGAATAATCATAAGCCAACTCTCTTCTCATAATCACTAAGAAAATAGAAGCTTGATAAGAAGCAGCTATGTTTTAGGTGCAAGCAGGACTCCTAATGCTACTGTCACCAGTGCTGTGACCCCACCACCACCCACAAGAGAAGAAAGAGACATTATTTTTTACTTGGAACTTGGTAGATCAAGAGGTCAGTCAACATGGGTTACACTTGGAGGAGATTTAAAAGTAGTCTGGGGTGTGCAGACAAGGGAAAGTTTCAGGTGTGCCCTGGCAATGTCAGGGGCAGCAGATCGGAAGGGCGTTTCTTCTGGGACTGGCTAGGGGACGTGTGCGTTCTCTGGTTGTTCTTAAGAAACTGACCAAGTGGAGAGCATTGGGTCTGCTGCTGCTGTGGCTGGTTTGGCATCCTGGCCGGTAGCTGCGAAGATTGTGGCTCAGAGTCCTCTTTACGCTGTGACTTGGCCGGTATCTGTTTATGTGTTTCATCTACTGATATCAGTTCAGCAACAGTTAATACCACGAAGTCTTAAGCGGCATCCTCTTAAGTAGCATGGCAGAAAACTTTAAGGATAAAAAGACTCACAATCATGATTTTCCCAGTAAATGGAAATTTTTGAATCTTACATACTCAGTAGATTTGTTGTTTCCACTCATTTGTTTATTTTGGCATCGTTTAATCTGAAAGCGATACATGTGAGCTAAGGAAATTGAAAAGCATTTAAAGTATTGACTGGATATGGGGTGAGCAGTACTGTTTTCTGGTCACTGTGGAGAAATTCAGAGCAAACTGAAGATATCCTTTGTTCACCCATTTGGAGATAAAGAGCGGATGTGAAGTCATTTATGAGGCAAAGTTGACAAAATAGCATCCTTTATCCAACATCAAGAATCTGGGCTGTGTACCAGGGCTGGGGCAATGACAGTGAAAAAGGGGGGTGTCTGTGCTTATGGCTTGTGTGTGGAAGCAGACACATTAACAAATTTATCACTGCCATAGCCAGGTTTAGGAAAGGGCAGGCAGGGTCCAGAGAAGGACATTGGCAGGTGCAGGGAAGGACAGCAGGGTCCCAAGGAGGACAATGACAGGTGTGGAGAAAGACAGGCAAGGTGCAGAGGAGGACAGTGACAGGTGCAGGGAAGGACAGCAGGGTCCAGAGGAGGACAGTGTCAGGTGCAGGGAAGGACAGCAGGGTCCAGAGGAAGTGGCAGGTGCAGGGAAGGACAGGCAGGGTCCAGAGGAAGACAGTGACAGTTGTGGGGAAGGACTGCAGGGTCCAGAGGAGGACAGAGGCAGGTGCAGGGAAGGACAGGCAGATCCAGAGGAGGACAGTGACAGGTGCAGGGAAGGACAGGCAGGGTCCAGAGGAGGACAGTGACAGGTGCAGGGAAGGACAGGCAGGGTCCAGAGGAGGACAGTGACAGGTGCAGGGAAAGGGCAGGCAGGGTCCAGAGCAGAGCAACAGCAGAGGAGAAGTGAGTGGCCAGCAGAAGCTTGTGGGGTTGGGGAGATAGAAGCAGTTTCTCCAGGCACTCTGGGGTCCATGGAGCCCACACAGAGCTTAACTAAGAGGGAGTTAGTCACTCTGTCGTGTAACGTGGCTTCAGCCTGGCCCCTTCCGTTATGCTCACTCAATTTGATAGAGTGAGCAGTGTGCTTCAACTATGATGCCATCTGAGTAGAGTTGTCTTCTGATATATATAGTGTGTGTATATCTGTGTGTATGCGTGTATATATGTGTGTGTTTGTACACTGTGTGTACATTTGTGTGTATGTGTATGTATGTTTTAAAACTTCCACAGTTCCTTGGGAGGAATTATTTAAAGCCTGTGGGGGTTTCTTCTTGCAGACACGTTCCACAGATCGTATCAGGGAGATGGTATAGTAGCACCCCCTGGTTCGTCCTGTGGGCACCTTGCAGGGACATCAGCTCAGATAGGGAGGAGTCCCCCAGAGGGGAGCGCCATCCTTTGCTGTGGAGGGAGAGGCGAGGAGAGGCCACAGGGGTGGGTCCGCCCACCTGGGCCTTGGAGTGTGGTGATCTGGGTCGGGTGGCGCGTGAAGAAGCCTGTTAATAACCCAGTTGTTGGTAATCGCCGTCCTTTTTCAAGGAGTCTTCTTTTTCACTTTCACTTAGGAAAGATCTCAGAGGACAGTGTGACACCAACATCTAGCGCTTAATTAACTTTTGATGAACGCTGTTGATGTTATGAAAGCATACATATTAATAGTGTTATTGAAATTATTGAGAATCATTTAGTTAGAAATTACATTTTCCCAAAAGCTATCTTCAAAAAACAGCCAAGATGTACCTTGGATATCTAAGAACCAGATGTGCTCTCTTTCTTTCATTCTCTTGTTTTGTTAAAATAAATATAAAATGTTAACATTTAGGGAACTTTTACTCCTGGATGATGTGGGATATTCTTTACATGGAGGAAACGAGTTGATGGTGGACAGCAATGTTTCGAAATCACATAAAGTTTTTATGAATAGTTACTGTCTACATGCCTATTTGTTCTGTTTCAAACAGAAATCAATGTGTAGAGATCAACAGATAACATCTCATATGAGGCAGGAGTCATTTCCTAAAGGTTGAGTATCATTTGGTTACAAGCATAGATGCCATGGGTATAATAATAAAATACTATTTAATGACTTTTGAAGGAAACTACATAGATTTAAAATTTTTTTCCGTTGGCTTTCAGTAATATTAAATTTGGGCAAACATTCTAATTAAAGCATAACTCTTCCTACTAACATTCCGGATTTCCAATGCAGCATCATGAGTTGCCTTTAAATAAATAACCACAGACCTAATTAGATAAATATTGATCATGATCTAATTATAAAATACCAAATACTAATCATGATCTAATTAGTAAGCAGCAATTTGCAAGGACCTGCCGTGAAAGAAATTTCTCCTGCTTGTATAAATATTGAAAAACGACACTACAACAAAAATCGGCATAACCTGATTATGAATGTTTTAGCTCTTTTCTTGTTGATTAATTTGAGTTCTCTGTAGATTCTGGTTATCAGCTCTTTATCACATTCATAGCATGTGAATATCTTCTCCTATTCTGAAGATTGGTTATCTGATTGCTTTAGTTGTTATGCCCTTACCCATGCTTTGTCTCACTGTGTGGCCCTCGGTAGACTGCTGTGGCGTCACAGCTCACAGCAACCTCAAACTCTTGGGCTTAAGCAATCCTCTTGCCTCAGCCTCCCAAATAGCTGGGACTATAGGCACCCACCACAACGCCCAGCTATTATTTGGTTGTAGTTGTCATTGTTTGGCAGGCCCAGGTTGGATTCGAATCTGCCAGCTCCAGTATATGTGGCTGACCCCTAGCTGCTGAGCTACAGGCACTGAGCCGCTTAGCCAAGCTTTTTAGCTTGATCATGTCCTGTTTATTTATTGTGAAGCAAGAGACTTGAACAGAATCTTCTAGGAAGATGACAGATAAATGGCCAACAAACGCATGATAAATTGTTCATCATTTCTAATTACCTAAACCCATTGAGAATATCCCACATCAAAAAAAATCCCAAAACATCAGATGCTGGCATGGAGGTGGAAAGAAGGGAACACTTTTGCACTGCTGGTAGGACTGCAAACTAATGCAACCTCTATAGAAAGATGTATGGAGAATTCTCAAAGAACTACAAGTTGATCCTGCAATGCCATTATTAGATATCTACCCAGAAGAAGAAAAATTTTTTTGCCGCAAGGACATTTGCACTAAAATGTTTATTGCAACTCAATTCACAGTTACCAAGACATGGAAGCAACCTAGGGGCTGATCAACCCACGAACAGATTAACAGACTGTGGTATATGTATACCATGGCATATTATTCAGCCATAAAAAGATGGAGAGGGTGGCACCTGTGGCTCAGTGGGTAGGGCACCAGCCCCATATACCGAGGGTGGTGGGTTCGAACCTGGCCATGGCCAAACTCCAACATCAACAACAAAATAGCTGGGTGTTGTGGTGGGCACCTGTAGTCTCAGCTACTTGGGATGCTGAGGCAAGAGAATTGCTTAAGCCCAGGAGTTGGAGGTTGCTGTGAGCTGTGATACCACAGCACTCTACTGAGGGTGATAAAGTGAAACTCTGTCTCTAAAAAAAGAAAAAAAAAATGGAGACTTTACCTAGATGGAGTTGAAACACATTCTTCTTAGTAAAGTGTCACAAAAATGGAAAAACAAGTATCCAATGTACTCAATACTGACATGAAACCAATGTATAAACAACTGCACACTCACAGGAGAGGAAAACACAGTATTTTCTACTGAAGAGGAGGGGAGGAGAGAAGGGAGAGTGACTGGGGTTCCCACCTGCTGTCACAATATGAGGGTGTTCAGCACACCCCCTGGGTGAAGGGATCAACTACAACTTGAACTTTACCTTAGAAGTGAAAACAGTGTAATCTACACATTTGTACCTACATATTAATCTGAATTTTTAAAAAAAAGACAAAAAAAAACAAAACTCTGTTAAATAGTGGTGTGATTTGCAAATGTTTCTTTCACTTGGTGGTGGCATTTTGTATACATATGTACTCCTGTGTTTAAATGTTCCCCATCCCGGCACTGTTCTCCTTTGGAGTCTGGGAACTCTCCCACCCCACAGTCTGAGCCCCAGCCTTGGTGCCCTCACCACTCTGGTCAGCCCGTCGTGCAGAGCCCCTGGGTGGCCAGAATGGACTGCGTCTTTCTCTGCGACTCGCCCTGTGGGATTTAGCCACACTCTCTGCTGTAACATTTCTAGATGACATCTGATGCAGGAAACACCTGCCTTTCTTTCTTATTCTGAGATGTCTCCTTAAAATACTATCCCAGCTCTGCCATGGAAGAAAGTAATTATGTGTCATGAGACAAGACCCTCCTCCTAGCTGTGCCGTGGTGCCACGTAAGCAGATAACCAGAGACAGAGTCTGTGACACTCAGACACAGAGACACTCTGCGCTTGTGAGTCTGAAGCTCCACTTGTTTTTGCTCCCATTAACTGTGAGGAACAGTTCTCAGGAAAATTGGAAAACCCGTTTCTACGGCTTCATTTTCTAACTTTTGGTCATTGTTATTTTGGTCCTCTGGACTTTGGACGTGGGAGATTTCCCTGACAGGGCAGAAAAGGCCATGGCTTCCTTGGAAGACGGATCTCTTGCTCAGACCGACAAGAGACTAAGGGAAAGGTGGGTAGCTCAGATTACTTGGAGGGCAGAGTCACCCTTGTGTGCTTTTGTTTGCAGTTTTTTCCCTTGTCACAGAATCTCACTTGTCCCCCTGGTAGATGCTGTGGCATCACAGCTCACGCAACCTCAAACTCCTGGGCTCAAGTGATCCTCCTGCCTCAGCCTCCTGAGTACCTGGGGCTACAGGCACCTGCCACAGCGACAAGCTATTTTTTCCATTTTTTGTACAGATGATGTCTCACTCTTGCTCAGGCTAGTCCCAAACTCCTGAGCTCAGGAAATCCTCCCCCCTCGGACTCTAGCAGTGCTAAGATTACAGGCATGAACCACCACACATGTCCATTGTTTGCATTTTGTTCTTTTTCATTGGTGGTTTGATTTTAAAAGGTACTTCTACAAATAAATATCCTGTCCCATCCTGCGGGACACGGTTATTCGTGGGGACGAGGGGGACCGAGCCTGAAAGAGAATGGGCGAGAAAGAGAGAACGAGACCAAGCAGGTTTCTTGTCAAGGTCTGTTTAATGGCGGCGAA
Source organism: Arctocebus calabarensis (assembly GCA_963573935.1). NCBI lineage: Eukaryota > Metazoa > Chordata > Mammalia > Primates > Lorisidae > Arctocebus > Arctocebus calabarensis. The sequence goes on from CAUYON010060573.1 coordinate 12,708, forward strand.
AAGCCGGTTTTTAAAGCTTACAAGTGAGTAGGGGGAGGAAGAGGCGGGGTATAAGGGAGCGTGTCGTTTGCTGATAGGCAGGTTTGAAACTTTGGCTATTAGCTGGTTGCGTGGGCGCGGGAACTGGCGCCATTTTGAGCTTCAGCATGGAACTAACTTTTGTGCCGGCATGAAAGCTAGGCCAACGGGAAGTTACGGTTTGGGCTGTAACAGGATGTATGCAAGGGAGGGGGGGGTGTCAATCCAGAAAATTATTTCTCTGTACTGGGAGGAGGTGGGTAGATGTCCCCAGGCTGTGTTTTGACATTTAAGCCTGGCTTGGGCGCCCTTTTTGGGCCCCCACATATAAGCAGTAACATTTTGACTTGAGACCCACAGATAAATTGCATTGAGTTTAAGGAAAGTCTAATAAAATAATGTTAAATAATATTTAGTGAACTTTAAGATAATTTGAATGGGATTTCTATCTTTTTCTCACACCTCAAGCATTTGTATGAGGATTTTACTTATTTTCTTCTTAAAAAGTAATGGGGTATCTTTTTGAGCTAGATCACAGACAACCGGGGGGGACACAAGGGGGGTTGTACATTGCAATGTAGTTGAGGATGACCCAGGAAGACATGAGGCTTCAGGGCAGAGTTGGCTGGGGGCTTGGCTTTGCGGGGTTCCAGCTGCTTCCCTCTACCACTGCTGCCCAGTGGCCCAGGGTCTGGGTCCTTGTCATCAACAGACGTGGCTTCCTCTGCAGGGCTGCTCAGTGCAAGTAGGGAGAGATCAGGTGCACCCTGCCTAGTCTTGAGTGATGCACACATTCAGCACAGAAGCACAAGCGAGATTGGCGATTGTTTGTTACAGTAAGATTCCCCATCTGCCACCATCCCTACTGCACATGTGTCAGCTGTTCCTTAAACACGGAGTGTACAGAAGGATGTGGCACAAGCAGAATTATGAGGTGAACATGTGGCTTCCTTCAGCCAGAGCCTCCTTCACCATGTACACAATGAGGTGTCCCTTCTGACCCACTGGATCCATGTAAGTGCCCATTGACCTAGCCTGGAAACTCAAGGACCAGCTAAACTATATTCTATAATCTACGAAGGAGTTGAACTCAGGACTAGGCTGGGTAACCCCTTCCCTTAGAACTCAGGCTGCACAAACATTCTCCATAAACACTACCTATCCCCAGCCCTAGCTCTGACCCTAACTCTAACCCAATCCTGAGCCCAACCCTAGCTCAAACCCTAACACTAACCCAAGCCCTAGCCCTAACGCCAACCTTAGCCCTACATCTGACCCTAACCATAGCTATAACCCTAACCTCATCCCTAACCCTAGCTCTAACTGTAACACTAACACTAACACCAGCCCTATCTCCAACCCCAGCCCTGACCCTAACCCTAACCCTAACCATAGCTCTATGCCTAATCTTAACCCTAACCCTAACTCTCTTACCCCAACACTATCCCCAGCCCTAGCCCTAACCCTAGATCTAACCCTAACTCTAACCCCAACTTTAACCCCAGCCCCACCTTCTTGTCTGCCGCTGGGCCAACCTGTGTGTGGGTTGTGAGGCTGCTGTGCCACGAGCCAGCAGTGTCCTGTGCCACATCATGTGTTCAGCACAGTTGAGACCACATTGCCCGGGGTGCTTAGAACTGAATGCCCCTGTCCCATCCCCTACTGGGTGACTCTGGTGCCATCTGCTTCCCAGGCAAACCTGTCAGCCCTGTAATGAATTTGATCAACTTCTTTAAACCAGAGGATTCTGTGCAGTGGCAGACACTGAAGACTTCAACAGGCCCTCCTGAAACAAGTTTCCCTTTCAGATGGAAAATGTGGTTCTGCAAGAGTGGCTACCTCCCCACATGCAGGGCCGACACCAGGCAGAGCAGAGAGGATGTTAAATCTGGAGGAGATTTCTGAGCTAATCCAATCTCATTATTTTATGGATAAAGAAACTCAGGATCCAAAGACTCCATGTCCAGAGGATTTTATTATAAATAACAGCAGTGGACACTGCCTAGTGCTTTATCATATTTAACTCTGATAGTTTGTTAGCGTCTGACCCTGGCTTTGTCTTAGTCTGACCATGGGTTTTCAAGTACTGTGACAGTGTACTTGAGGCCCAATTGCTTGGACTACAGAGAGCCTTGGCCCCCACACTGCCTGGTGCTTGTGCTACACCTTATGCACGTGGATACACATCTTGAATGTTGATTCCTGTCTGCCAGCCAGGAAGGGGCTTCCTCAGGACAATGCCCAGGCAGGACACACTCAAATCCTGTCTCTTCCAAACAGGGAGTTTGGGTAGTTAGAGAAATGAGCTACTCCGGGATATGCTAGGAGGGGCCTAGAGGCTGTTTGCAGGGTAGTGGAAGTGTTTGCCCTTCTCAGCCCTGCCTTCTCCTACCTCCAGGATGGAGGCTTCCTACCCCTGCCGTCCCCCGCTGGCCACTTGCCTCCTTGTAGGCTTTGAGAATCTGACACTCACTGAAGGATTCCTTTCCCTGTGTGTATCAGTCCTTTCTCTGTAGGTTGTGAAATGTGTGTTTAGAGGCAGGAGGCTCGCCTTGCCTCCTCTGGCGCAGAAAAAAGCAGTGGCTGGGGATGACCCAGTGTGTGCAGGTGCCTATGTCACCTTCAGATACTGCCAGAGCTCACCTCAGGCCAGAAGGGTACAACTCTCTTTCTGACGGCACTAACGAGCCTGGGTGGGGCTTGATTGGGCGCACCGGCCACTGTACCCGCCGGCTGGTCTCTTGCAGTATAGCTGAACCCGGAGGAATAATTCTCATTCTCATACCAGGAGCCTAGTCTGGGTTCTTATGTTTTCAGCTTCTCCCAGTAGCTCAGTTTCATTTTGGGAAGAGAAATAAATGCCCGGCTGGCATGCTTGTACATACCTCGCTGTAAGTCAAGTCGTCCTCAGAGGTTTGGTCACTCTTCAGTTGACTACTTTTCCCTCATCATGAAAGAAGTGACCTATTCTCATATTTGAAATTAATTTTCTAAATTCCTGGCTGTAATCACCTTGCTTTGAGGAATCTTCTAAGTTTCTTTATTTTATTTTATTTATTTGTTTACTTTTTTGCAGTTTTGGCCAGGGCTGGGCTTGAACCCACCACCCCCGATATATGGGGCCAGTGCCCCTACTCCTTGAGCCATAGGCGCCGCCACTCTTTTATTATTTTACAGAGTCTTACTTTGTCACTCTCGGGAGAGTGCTATGACATCGCAGCTCACAGCAAACTCTTGGGCTTAAGTGATTCTCTTGCCTCAGCCTCCCCAGTAGCTGGGACTACAGGCACCTGCCATGAGGCCGGGCTATTTTTTGGTTGCAGTTGTCATTGTTCCTCAGTGGGCCTGGGCCAAGTTCAAACCTGCGAGCCTAGGTGTATGTGCCTGGCACCCTAACCACTGAGCTATGGTTAGTCTTCCAATAACTGCAGAGACCCTGCAACACGGTGTCAGCTGGAGATGAAGTGTGAGAGGAAGGAGCCAGGCCATGAGGTCTCCATAGCGAGCGAGGCAGGGCCAGGGGCTGGAGCGTGTCTGAGAGGCCACTGACCCACGAGAGGGGCAGGGGAGAGACACTGTCAGATCAAAGGTTCTTGAATGTTCTTCTCTTCTGAGTAAGCTTCTGTATCATTCAGTTATGGGGGTTTCAGTGTCTGGTTTTTGATTTCTGGATATCTGTTGTTGCTTAGTTTGTTGGACTACTATACCAAAACATCATAAACTAGATGGCTTAAAAAACTGGAAATTTCCTTCTCACAGTTCTGAAAGTTGGGAAGTCTAAGATGAAGGTGCTGGCAGATCTGGTGATGGGGACTTGTCTCCTGGTTTGTAGATGGCAATTTTCTCAATAATCTCACATGGTTAAAGAGACCAGGCACTGAGTCCATCCACGAGGGCACCTAGAGGTCCAGCCTCCCAAAACCCTAACCTATAAGGTTAGGGTTTCCATGTATGAGTTTTGGGAGACACCGACTTTCAGATCATAGCACTCCTCTACGGGTAAGACATAGTTGGTGGTAGCAATGCCAGGAAGTAGTGAGGCCCAATGTTCTTGGACAAATAGAGAGAGCAGGGGGGCAGTGAATGAGTGAGAGGGGAGCTGCCTGCGTGGGTTCTGACATGGAGGCAGAGGTGCTCCCACAGTAGCCTGGTCCCACCTATATCAGAGATCTCCAATGGCCACTCTGGGCTCTGAACCCTCTTCTCAGGCCTTTGGTGGTTTGTCCAGGTCCAGACACTACAAAAATCCTGACTCTGAGTGGACTCCCGCCTGCCCCCAGGGATGTCTCACTGTGGCTGTCTCCTGCCAGGCTTCATTGCTGATGTTGAGCAGGGGACAGGTGGCACTCCTGTCACATAGGCAGACCCACCTTTCTGCTTCTTCCTCCCAGGCTGGCTTCTTTGTCAGAAACGTGGAGTCTCAAGCTTCAGACACCAGTGGGGGCACAGTCCCCTGTTACTCTTGGTGCCATATGCTGTTTGGGGGTCTGCAAAGTGATCAACTCAGAGATGCCAGGCTTTGCACAACTTACTTGACTCTTAGTTAAGTCATGGACAAAATAGCCGAATGGGTGCTCACGTGCTGGCCGTTCCCACAGTAACCATTCTGTTCAGACCATTCTTGAACCATTCTGTTCAGACCATTCTGGGGTGTTGGGGGAGCACACGAAATGTTTTCAGAGGGAAACTTGTTTTTCATTTCATCTTTATCCATCTGTCTGTTTGTTTGTAATGCACTGATAAGCTAGTCTCACTCCTTTGAATCATGCTACAAGTAACGTTAGGCTTTCCGAGGCAGCTCACGTGTTTTATGGCTTGAAACCTCCCAGACCTTGCAAGGGTAGCTTCTGAGCTTAGTTTATAGGGTGGGGGCTCTGTGTGCAGAGGTCAGAGCCAGGCTGGGGTCTGCGTCTGCACTTTACCCCCTAAGTTGGCTCTGAAGATGCCAGAACTGCCCACAAATGGGAAGAATAGATTCAGTTACTTTTTATGGCTTGTCAGTGAGTGTGATGGAAGAATAATGTCCCCTCACTCCACCAAAGATATCCATATCTCTGTCTCCAAAACCTGTGACTCTATGGCCTCACATGAAACTTTGCAAGTGTGTTTAATTTAAGGATTTTGAGCTGGGAACATTAGCCTAGATTAGCCAGGTGGAGCCTGAATGTAATCACAAGGGTTTTTGTATGAGGAAGAGGTGGAGTTTGGAAAAGGAGATGTGACCCTGGAAGCAGAGGGCAGAGTGATGTGGCCACTGACCAAGGGATGCAGGTAACCTCTAGAACCTGCAAAGGGCAAGAAATAGACTCTCTCCTAAAGCCTGCTGTAGCTACGCAGCAGTGGGATTGTTGGGTTGAACCTGAGGTCCACTTTTAGTACTATGAGGAATACCCATCCTGTTTTCCTTAGAGGTTGCACTAATTTACATTGCCACCAACAGTGTGTAAGCATTCCCTTTTCACCACAGCCATTGCTTTTTGACTTTTTAATAATAATGGCTATTCTTCCAGGGGCAAGGTGGTATCTCATTGTGGTATTAATTTGTGTTTCTCTGATGAATAGTGATGGTGAGCATTTTTTTCATGTTTGTTGGCCATTTCTCAATCTTCTTTTGAGCAATGTCTATTCATGCCTTTTGCCTGTTTTTTAATGTGGTTATTTGCTTTTTTCTTGTGATGTGTTTGAGTTCCTTGTAGATGCTGGATGTTAGTACTTTACAAATATCTTCTCCCTTTCCAAAGGTGATCTGTTTACTTTGCTGATTTCTTTTGGTTTGCAGAAGCTTTTTAGTTTAATTAAGCTCCATTTAATTTTGTTTTTTTTGTATTTGCTTTTGGAGTCTTAATCATAAATTCTTTACCTAGGCCACTGTCAAGTGTTTTTCTAGGTTTTCTTCTAGAATATTATGGTTTCAGGTCTTACAATCTAGGAACCTTTTGTAATTGGAGTTATTTTTTATGTGTGGTGAGAGATGGGGATCTGTGGCTTCCCTAGCTAGTTTTCCTAGCCCCATTTATTGAACTGGGTGTGTTTTTGTTGATCATTTGGTTGTAGGTAGATGATTTTATTTCTGGATTCTCTGTTCTGTTTCACTGACCTGCGTGTCTGCTTTTGTGCAGTACCATGGTGGTGTAGCATGGCCTCATAGTATGATTAGAAGTCAGACAATGTGATGTCTCTAGGTTTGTTCTTTTTGTTTAGGGTTGCTTTGACTATTTGGGCTCTTTTTTGATTCTATGTGAAATTTAGAGTTTCCCTTAATTCTATGAAAACTAAATTTGACGTTTTGATAGGAATTGCATTGAATCTGTAGATTACCACACAGGAGGGAGTCAAACCATCCTTGTTTGCCACTTATATGCTCTGATACTGAGAAAATACTAATGGATCCTACGAAGGACTCCTAGAATTGACATATGAATGTCAGTGACATATGACATATGAAAGTCTCACATGCATGCACGTTGATTGAGATCCCACCAATCACCCGCCCTCTCCCCTCCTCCCTTCTCTCTTGCTGGACTATACTTGTGTTTTTTCTTCAGTGTGTGTAGTTATTTAGATATTGGTTTCATATTAATATTGAGTACATTAGTTTTTCTTTTTCCATTGTTGAGATTCTTTATTAAGAAGAATGTATTTCGGCTTAGTATCTGTAGCTCAGTGGCTAGGGCACTGGCTGCATACACTGGGGTAGGAAGTTTCAAACAACAATGACAACTACAACAACAACAACAACAACAACAAATAGCTGGGCGTTGTGGCGGGCGCCTGTAGTTCCAGCTACTTGGGAGGCTGAGGCAAGAGACGTGCTTAAACCCAAGGCTTAAGGTTGCTGTGAGCTGTGATGCCATGGCACTCTACTGAGGGGGACTAGTGAAACTCTGTTTCAAAAAAAATAAATAAAAAAGAAGAAGAATGTGTTTCAACTCCATCCAGGTAAACACAAAAGATGCAAAGTCTCCATCTTTTTTTATGGCTGAATAGTACCCATGGTACACACGTACCACAGTTTGTTAATCCATTCATGGGTTGATAGGCACTTATGTTGCTTCTATGTCTTGGCAATTATGAATTGAGCTGCAGTAAATATTCTGGTTCATATGTTTTTGTGGTAAAATGATTTTTGTTCTCTTGAGTAGATACCTAGTAATGGGATTTCAGGATCAAATGGAAGGTCTACTTTTAGTACTTTGAAAATTCTCCATACTTCTTTCCGTAGAGGCTGTATTTGCAGTCCCACCATCAATGCAAAAGTGTTCCCCTCTCTGCACATTCATGCCAGCATCTGCAGCTTTGGGACTTCGTGATGTGGACTGAACTCTCTGGGGTTCGGTGATATCTCAGAGTGGTTTTGATTTGTTGCATTGACATTTTTGTTGATAAAAGCTTATTAGTAGAAATTCCTAATCAGATTCCCAAGTAGCTGGGAATCCAGGCGCTTGCCCCCATGCCTGGCTAATCTTTCTATTTTTTATAAAGGTGGGGTCTCACTCTTGCTCAGGCTGGTCTTGAACTCCATACCTCAAGCAATCCCCCCTTGAGCCACGGCACCTAACCGTATTTATCATTCTTAATTCTTTTAGTTGGGACATTGTCCTGAACTTGATTTAGTGTTGTCTGTGCCCAACACTTTGAGAACTTTGTAGGGCTCTATAGGCAGAACCAAAAAACAGTGACGTGACTTAGAAGACATCAATAGAATACAGCTCCCTGTAAAAATTTATAAAATAATTTTGAGAAAATAGAGTCCACTTAATTATATGTCTTGTCTCTATTTCTTCATCTGCCTACGCCACTTGCTACATAAAAGAAATGAGTATTTCCTTTTCTTTTAAATTAGCATATGCTTTTGAGAGAATGGAGTCCACTAAATTATATGCTTTCTCTACATCTCTTCACTATGCCCACTGCTATTTTCAAGTCAAGAGCAGCATGTATTTTCTCCACTTACTACAATATTGATTTGGCACAGGTGAGAGCGACTAGCCCTGAATCAACTAACTGCACTCTCATTCCCATAATAGCTAAAGGGTAAGTGCTAAGTGAGTTCCTCTATGGAAATGGAATCATCAGAACCTAGTTACGTCAAGGTGCCAGGCCGTGGCAGGTGCCGCAGATGCCAGTGGTGCATGAGCACCATGATGAGGACACAGTCATAAACTCCCCTGAAAGAACATCAGTGAGAAATCTACTCCTGGGCCTGCACAGGGGAACAGAGGCGTTTTCAATTGAGCAGGAAAATGCGGCTGTCTTACAGCCCCTGTCTCGTTTCCTGAGTGAAGTGATACATTGATCTCCACGTCTGTAGTTAGTCATCTGTAAACTTCTCAGTCCCCAGAAAATTAGCTTACAATGTGTGATGCTGTTTTGCTGAAATCACCAGGTCCTAATTTCCTATATCTGTTCCTTGTATGACAGAAACAATGTTGTAACTGATAACTTGGACATTTCACCACATTAAAGAGATTTGAACGTGTCAAACACTTTCTCAAATAAGCAAATGCCACCCTGGTTAGGTTTTTTAGGACCAGATGGGAACATCTGATACACAAATGGAAACTAAAATATTTAAAACATTCGTTTTCTTTCTTTCTATCTGTGGGAACTTTTTAAAAATTGATAAAATGAAAATGCATTGTCTGAGACTCATCTCTGCCAAATCAATGGTGTTCAAACAGGTATTTATGAGTTCTTTCTTTTTTTGGCCAGAGCTGGGTTTGAACCTGCCACCTCCAGGAACTCACTGAGCCATAGGAGTTCTTTTTATGATCTGGGCCCTGCTGTGTGCTGAGCCAGAGGATGGTGACAAGAAACAGATACAGGGACCTCTGTAGAAAGGGAGAAGGTCAGCAAACCTCAGGGTCCTAGAGCACAGGCTGAGCACCTGAGACACAGTGGAAAGGTGACCCAGGCACTGGGGTTTTTGCCTTATGTCTAGAGCAGAGGGAAGCTGAACTGTTCAGCAGGGAGTTACGTGGACAAGCATGCATTTTAATGGGCTGTCCTGGTCCCGATTAGGAGAAAAGACTTGTGAGAGGGGTAGTGACCAAGCGCTTTGCCAAATGTATGCATCGCAAATGCTTTCTCCAGCCTGTGGCTTGGATTTCGCTGCTCTTCACTTTGTCTTTGGAAGAGCAGAAGATTGTAATTCTGGTGAAGTTTACTTGACCAGATTTTTGTTTTCATGGTTTATACTTTATTGGTGTGTTAAGAACTCATCACCGGATCCAAATTCTGAAAACTTTCTCCTGTTCTTTTCTCCTCCTTTCCTCCACTTTTAGATTTAGATGAGGAATCCACTTTGAGGTAATACTTTCTTGCTTATCAATAGCCGTCTTTCACACCATTTGCTGAGAAGATTATCCGCAGCATTATTTTTTACCTTTGTGAGAAAATCGGTTGTCTGGACTCTCCGTCCTTTTCCACGGGTTTGTTCATCTGTGTCACGCTGTGTGGATTACTGTGCTTTCTAATACACCTTGAAATTTTCATCCTGCACATTTGTTCTCTCAGAGTTGTTTTGTCTTATTACAAGTGCTTTGCACTCCTACATGAATTTCAGGAACAGGTTGTCAATTTTTGTAAAACAAAGCTGCTGAGATTTCGATCAGGATTGCATCACATCTATTAATGGGAGAATTAACAGGTCAGTACTAAGTTGTCTGACACACACACAGTGTATTTCTTCATTCATTCCAGTCTTCTTAAATTTCTCTCCACAGTGCCTCACTGTTTCACTGCACTTGTATTTGACATTTCCCGCCATATTTATTTCCATGTAGTTCACATTTTTGGTAAACAGTAAAAATTGTAAATGGTATTTATTTTTTCTTTATACATGTATCTTAGAAGGTTTACATCGATCCAAGTAAATGGTATTTTAAAAAAATTTGAATTTCTTATTGTTTATTGCTAGTATGTAAAAACGCAGTTCCTTTTTGTGTATTGATTTTGTATTCTGTGACCTGACCTGATACCCTTTCTAACAGCTTCTGTAAGTAGTTATGTCATCTGCAAACAGCTATGCTGCTACTTGTGTTTGCCCAGTCTTTATATGTATATATTTATTTATTCATTTTTTTGCAACATAGTCTCACTTTGTCTCCCTGCATAGAGTGTCGTGGCATTATAGCACACAGCAACCTCAAACTTTTGGGTTCAAGTGATCCTCTTGCCTCAGCCTCCTGAATAGCTGGGACTACAGGTGCTGCCACAACGCCTAGCTATTTTTCGAGATGGAGTCTCACTCTAGCTCAGCTGGTCTCGAACTTGTGAGCTCAGGCATTCTACCCACCCTGGCCTCCCAGAGTGCTAGGATTATAGGTGTGAGCCACTGTGCCCAGCCCCTAGTTTTTATTTTATGTGTTACTACGCTGATTAGACCCTGCAGGGAGAAAGTTCAACAGCAACAGGGAAAACAAATATCCCTGTACTGGTCCTGATCTTAGAGGGAGGCATCCAGGGCTTGACCTTTGTAATGATATTAGCTCAAGGATTTTTATAGATGCCCTTATCTGACTGAGGGCTTCTACTTCCAATTCAGTCAGGTTTTTATTATTATTCAGGAATAGATAGATTTTGACAAATTCTTTTTCTGCATCTGTTTGTATGATTATATGCTTTTCCTTCTTAATTTTGTCTGTTTATTTGTTTACTTTTTATAGGCAAGATCTGACTCTGGTGTCCAGCCTGGAGTGCAGAGGCATCATCATAGCTCACTGCAGCCTTGCTTTCCTGGGCTCAAGCGATCTTCTTGCTTTAGCCTCCAGAATAAGTAGGAGTATTGGTGTGGACTATCCCACCCTGCTCATTTTAAAAATTTTTTTGTAGAGATGAGATCTTGTTGTGTTAACCAGACTGGTCTTGAACTCCTGGTCTCAAGTGATGCTTCCGCAGTGGTGGGATTACAGGTCTGAGGCATGGCACTGGCACCATTGAAATTTTTTTTTAGTCTTTTACTTTATTAATATGATTAATTAAGGTACTGTAGTGAGTTACACTAATTGATTTTACATTAAATCAGTGTTACATTCTTAAGTCAACCTTCACTCGGTCATGATGCATGTTTCTTTTTTATATATTGCTGGATTCAGTATAGTAAAAACCTGGTTGAGTTTTTGTTTCTATTTCCATGAGGAATAACGCTCTGTAATTTTGCTTTCTCATGATGTCTTTTTTTCTGGTTTTGATATCAGAGCAATCCTGTAATGAGTTGGGGTATATTCTGTCCTTCATCATTTTCTGGAAGGTGCATAAAGAGTAGGTCTCATTTTTACTCATACACTTGGAGGATTTACCGGTGAAGTCATCCCAGCCTAGTGCATTTTTTATTGGCGAGATTTCAACTGAAAATTCCATTTTAAAATAGAGGTATTCAGATTATCTCTTTCTTCTTCATTGAGATGTGGCAGTTTTTGCCTCTTAAGGAGTGTGTCCGTTTTATTTCAGATGCCAGGATACTGGCATAAAGTTGTTTGTAATGTCCTCTTATTATCCACTAGCCGATGTAGAATCTGTGACGACATCATCTTTTCTGCTCTGGCTACAGGCTTGTTAATTTTATTAATCTTCTCAAATAACTTGTTTTCGATTTCATTGGTTTTTCTCTGTTATTTTTCATTGATTTCCTCCCAGATCTTTATATTTCCTTTCTTCCATATTTTTATATTGAGTAAGGAGGTGTTAACTTTGCCCTTCTTTTTTTCTAATTTCTTAATGTGGAAGCTGAGGTGATTCATTGGAGATCTCCCAATATTGCCTTTAGAGCAATAACGTTTTTTACCAGGTCTGCTGTAGATGCATTGTGCATATTTTACTTTGCGGTGTTTTCCTTTTTATTCACATTAAATTGTGTCTCTCTGTGTAGTTCTCTCTTCTAATACTGTGTCTTACAAACTCTGCCCAGACTCTGAGCTTCATCTCTGCAACTCAAGGAGTCGTAACCTCCCCTGCGCCAGCCTTCCTTGCTGGAAGCTCTTCTGAGCCAGTAAACTGGGATGATCACAGGGGTCCTGTTTCTCAGGGATCGCCGAACCCCATGCATTGACACCCAGTGCTTTGCAAACCATTGTTTCATTTATGTTGCCCACTTCCTTCCCTTATTTCAGGTGGGAGGGCGTGTCTGGGTCTTGTCACACCATCCTGGTCAGAGGCACCATTTACATTCTCACCATCCATCACACGTGCCCCTCACCTGGACTGTGCAGTGCCACTCACCTGTGCCCCCTTCACCTCCGTCACTCTTCTGCCAGAGATGTTTCCCCCACCCGGAACTCCTCAGTGGTCTCCATGGTGTCAGTGTAATATCTACGCAAATGTAGTTTGTAATCCAGAGTGTTTCAATCTTCACCTTGCACTCCACGGCCTGACCTGGCACCAGTGGGCTAGACGTCACCATAGCCCTTGTAACTGTTCCTCACCCTGCACATACTGCTCTTTCCCAGGCCTGCCCTCCTTCTCTCTCTCAGTCTCTCCAGAAAATTCCTCCTCTTATCAAGTATTAGGTCAAAGTTGTGTCCTCCAGCCACACCTTCCCCCACTGACTGGACTGTTCTTCTCGTGTTTCTCTGTTTTGTATGTATCTTCCCCCCAGCAAGCATTCTGTTCTCAATTAATTCTCACTTGTCTATGTTGCTATGGAACCGGAAAGCCCTTGAGAGCAGGACGCTATCATGCGTGTCTCCTGTCCTTTGTCTCAGACCTCGCGTGTCCTGACCTGATTGCTGCTGGTATACAGATGGACTGAAGAATAGGTCGACTTGGGCTGGGCACGGGGCTTACGTCTGCAACCCTAGTACTGTGGGAGGTCGAAGCAGGTGGGTTGCCTGAGTTCACAAGTTCCAGACCAGCCTGAGAAAGAGTGAGACTGTATCTTTCCTAAAAATAGAAAAAACAAAAAACAAACTAGCTGGACGTTGTGGCAAGTGCCTGTAGTCCCAGCTACTTGGGAGGCCGAGGCAGGAGTTTGAGGTTGCCGTGAGCTATGATGCCATGGCGCTCTACCCAGAGTAACTCTGTCACACACACAAGAAAAGAAAAAAAGTAGGTTAGTTTGAAGTCAGCCTTGGGATCATGTACCATAAGACATCACTGAGGGTCCAGAGAAATGGGGTGGGCAATGGAATGATCTTTTATTATCTGTTTCTCCTTTATATATCTCATCTATTATATAAATATATTTGCCTGTTTAAGTATCTTAGAAAATATATCACTAATATTAACTATGCTATTCACTGCTATTAGTGATATTAAGTATAATTCTAAAACCAAGGGAAACTTATTTTTAAACATTTAAATTTAAATACTTTTGCTTTTTTTTCTTGTGTGGGAGTCACTCCCTTTCTATGCAATGTTCATCGAAATTCAAAAGTCCGTTACCTAAGAAGAGGCCTAGGAAAGACAAAGGATATTCCAGACAGAATCTGAAACAGCAGCAGAGCAATGTAAAAAAATAGTGATAAGAAAAAGACAACTCTTAGAAAGACGAATCAATTTTCACTCTGTTGATATTGTGAATAACCTACACTTGGGTTTAAGACCAGAAATGTCTCTGTTATGAAGGAAAGGCCGTGAATGACACGTGTGCCGATGCCTGGTAATTGATTTTTTTCTTATATCTTAAAAATGCAAATGCTGGTGCAGGCAGGGACTTGCCCCCCATCCCCCGTTTGTTCAGCAGTCTTTTGACAGCTGGTCACACAGCAGCCCTGCTTGTTCAACACAGAAATCACAGCCAGAAAGATCGAGATGAAATCCATCATTTAAAGATGCTAAGTGGAATAAACCAGGCACAGAATTACAAACAGCACATGATCCCACTTATGTGGGGTCTAATAATTAAGTTTGAGAACTCATCCTAGAAAAAAGTGCTTGAAAGGTGGACGAGGTGTTGGCATCAGTGTGCAGCTGCCCAGGGGAGCATTTCAAAGGAGACCGTGCTGATACTCAGAGGTATGTAGCACTTTTTCTGGAATGAGTTCACAAACTTAATTGTCAGGCCCTGTATGTGGAATCAGAAAAAAAATTGATGTCATAGATGTAGAGAGTAGAATAGTGGCTTTCTCAGCGGTCGTGGCTCGGCAGGGTGGGGGACCTTGCTGAGGAGAAGAGTGAAGAGAGAGTTTGGTCAAAGGGAACAAAGTTAAGTCGCCAGCAGGGACAGTGGTGTGGCTTCAGCAAGGAATAGAGTGGTGTGTAGGTAGCATGCAGTGGGCCTTCCCACTGAGATCGCTCTGCCCGCCATGCTGACCCCGTCCTGCAGTCCTGGAGGGTGGGCCTTGGAGGTGTGCATGGCTCTTTTGGGGGACCCCTCACTGCACCACAGCTGGGCTCCCACGTGCTCTCTGCTTGCTATTTACAGGGTGGAACCGGAGCTGAACGACCCAGCTGAGACCTTCCTCAGAGCCCCAGGCTATGCCCTGGAGATAACTCCAGACAAGCATTGGATGGGAGGTGGGGAGGAGGTTGGCAGGTGATTAAGTCCGGAGTTTTACAAATATTGCAGGAAAATAAAATAGCTGTTTGCAGTGTAACCACACTGCCGTCAGGTGGGGTATGTGTGTAAGGGCAAGGTGCTAGCTGGAGGGATGTCCCCTCATCCCTTGCCAGCTGTGTCATCTTAGGGTGTCAGGAGGGAAGAAGGGCAGAGGTCTTGAGGAAGAATATGCATCTACACTTGCTGTCTTTTTCATCTTAGCAACTCCCTTTGAGGTTTCCACCTCACCTGACTGGACATGGTTCAGTTTACATAGTGGGGGGTGTCCCCTGTGTCTTTGTTCTGGGCTCTGGAGTGTGCTAGCTGACCATCTTCCACCCGAGACACTCTTACCCTTTGGGATGAGTGTCAAAAGTGAGTCTTGAATATGATGTCTAAGCAGACAGGCTCTGAAAAGCTGAAAAGTAGGAGCTGGCTGGTCCCCTGGGTCAGGTGGAGTCAGAGGACAGAGGAATGGCCTTGGGAGCATTTCCATCCAGTTATTCTCAGAATCTGGGGGATTCTCCCCCTTCCTGTCACCTTTGTTCAGTCCTGCTTGGTTACAAGGTGTTTTCTCTCATAGAGGGAGTTTAAGTGTTCTTGTAAGGGCAAGTTCAGGAATGGTATATCTGCTGATGTGGCCTGTCTGTAGGGCACCTGGAGTTTTTAGGTCCCACTGCCATAAAGACCTGGTAATTTCAGGGGCAGAGTTGGAATGTCGCGGGGCAGGTTATATCATATTGCTAAGGACACCTAGTGTCTGCCCTGCAAGATGCATGAGCAGGCTCTGCGGCCAGCGTCCACGGTAAGTCTCTTGCAGTAACGACAGTGGTGTTTTCAAAGGCCTCTGCAGACAGAGCTCTGTGACTACATCTACTCTAAACTCCGCAAAAGAATGGATTTTCTTTCGTTTAAAAAAATTTTTTTTTTAAAGTCTTGCTGCTAAGTCAGGGCTGAATCATCCAGCCAAAGACAGGAGCAGGAGACTAATTAGAGCAGCTTCATCCCAGCCACCCATGGAGACGCCAAACGCCCAGAGGGCGCTTTCCTCTCATTCCCCAAGAAGGGTGCATTACAGGGACACTGCTCTTGTTTTATTTTTCCTTTCAAGAAAGTAGCAGAAGGCTGGCTTGGCGCCTATGGCTCAACGGGCTAAGGCGCCAGCTACGTACACCTGAGTTGGCGGGTTTGAATCCAGCCCGGGCCCGCCAAACAACAATGATGGCTGCAACCAAAAAATGGCTGGGCGTTGTGGCGGGCGCCTGTAGTCCCAGCTACTTGGGAGGCAGAGGCAAGAGAACTCGCTTGAGCCCAGGAATTGGAGGTTGCTGTGAACTGTGATGCCATGACTCTCTACCCAGGGGGACAGCTTGAGGCTCTGTCTCAAAAAAAAAAAAAAAAAAAAAAGAAAGTAGCAGAAGGAACTGGCTGCTTAGAATTTCAAAATAGAAACTGGGCACATGGATTACAGTTTTAATAATAAGCTAATAGTAAAGCGTTTTCAACAAAATATTTAACCATTGAAATGTATATTCTACAACAGACATTAGAAAGTTTATATATATATATATTTATTTTGAGACAGTCTCACTCAGTTGCCCTGGGTAGAGTACTGTGGCATCACAGCTCACAGCAACCTCAAACTCTTGGGCTCAAGCGATTCTTTTGCCTCAGCCTCCCCAGTAGCTGAGAACTATAGGCATTCTCCAGAACCTGCTAATTTTAGAGATGGGGGTCTGGCTTTTGCTCAGGCTGGTCTCGAACTCATAGCTTAAGCAATACATCTGCCTCAGCCTTCCAAGTGCTAGGATTACAGGTGTGAGCCACCATGCCCAGCCCAGAAGGGTTTTTTTTGGGGGGGTGGTGGAGGGGAAAGGGTCAGATGGTAAATAAATATTTCAACTGTCTCAGCTACTCACCTCTGGATTTTCCTGCAAAAGCAGCCATAGACCGTATGTCAAACTTACTTTATTAAAAGCAGATGGTGGGCTACATTTAGCTGAAGTTTGTTGACTCTTACTCTGTGATGATAAAGAGTAGACAAGGGGAAAGCTGAGGAGAATGACAGGATGGAGATACGCCCCCTAAACGCAACAGAGAATTAATCTGGGCATGGTGTTTGATGCTTTGTAGATGCTGTTCTAGTTTTTCTTTGGAGTAACTATAAATGATTTATTTCATTTATGTGCTTAATACAATATTATTTGTGATCATAAATTGTGTCAGTCAATTCCATGCTGTAACAAAGGAACCCAACAGTCAAGGACATAGGAAACAGTTTGTTTTATTCTTATTTCAGGTCATGGCCTTGGTTTGAGCCATCGGGTCAGTGGGGTGACTTTGCTCATAGGTTTCCTGCATGTTTTGGTTTGTCATGGCCCAAGCACATTGTGGTGGTCCATTGGCAGGAACCAGATCATAGTCTGTCTTTCTGGGTTTCATTTGGCAGCCAGAGAAAAGGAAGCACAGAGGAGTGGCCCGAGGCTCAAGGCACTAAAGTTGCAGGACGGTTGCGAGTGCATTGGCAGGAAATGGGTGACCCCCCCCACCCCTACCCCACCATGTCTGCACAGGAGTCAGGGGAATGGGATCGGCTTGGAACCAGCTTCAAGTCCGGTCACCATAGAGAGAGGATTCTGAAGGACAAGGAGTGACGCCTGCTGAGATAATGAGCCCTGGGAACCAGCTGGGTTTAAGACAGAGCTCAGGATTGTCTGCAGATCTGCTCCCAGATCTCAGCACCTGGTTCACAGCATCAGCATAACATGTTTGGGTGGATGAGCAGGCTCCCTCATAGAACCCTGCACAGCACATTCCCTGGCTGGATGGATTATTTGGTATATTTGTTATCTATTCCGAAACAACACATTGATCCAAAACCTAACTTAAAACAATAAAGAGGGTCTCACAGCCTCTAGTGGTCAAGAATTCACAAGTAGCTCAGTTGGGTGCTGCTAGCTTGTGCTCTTTCTAGAGGCTGAGTCAAGCTGTCTCCTAAAGGCTCACCTGAAAGACGGCCACTTCCAAGCTCAGACACGTGGTTGTTGGTCTGAGAGCTCAGCTCTTCAGCAAGTGGTCCCTCCACAGGTGACTGAGCCTCCTCAGATCATGGCAGCCAGCTCCCAGTAGAGCCAGAGTGCCAGGAAATAGTGAGTCCGGGGTGGGAGGAGGCACCGTCTGTGTCACTGTTAGGGACACACCGTTGAAGCTATTGCATTGCACTGGTCACACAGACCAGCCCATCAGAATGTGGGAGGGCATGACACAAAGCTGTGAGTAATGGAAGACAAGGGTCGCTGGGGTCCGTCTTGGTGTGTGCTGGCTGCTCACAGTCTTTGTCTAAAAGTTCCACACATCACACAATGCCATCCTGCCTAGAAGTCCTTCTGAGAGATGTGAGTGCCAGGCAGCAAGTTACACATGTGGTCTGTGAGAAAAGCTTGCATCTGAAAGAGTTTGTGAAATCCTGTATTGAACAAAGTAAAGTTTTGATGTGTTTTTGCTTTGGAGTCTTTCGGAGGCTGGTGTTCTTTGTGAGTCTCCGTGATGCTGGAGCTTGTAGTGGGCCCTGCACTGTAATGTTCTTAAACCCTGCACATGTTTTTCATGGAGCCTTCTCTATTAACATTCCACACACATCATTTTATAGAGAAAAACACAGAGAAATGATGCTGTGGAGAAAGAAAGAAAAACTGTTAGGAGGATGATTTAATAAAAAAAAAAGAAAGAAAAGAAAAGAAAAACCGTCAGGAGGGCACAGCTTCCATCTTTGCATGGTACCAAGGACAGGGCATTTTTTAGAAGTGTCAGAATAGCACCCCTGCTTGTCATGCTGCCCAACTACCCAAAAAGTGGCCTTGGCCCTTGTCTTTGTTCAGTGTTGCTGTAACAGAATACTTGAGCGTGGCTAATTTATGAAGAAACAATGCTTTCTCAGCTCCCGTGGGTGGAGAAGTTTGGGGACATCGCCCTGGAGCTGGCAAAGGCTTTGGGGTTGTGTCATAATGTGTCGTAGAAGATGAGAGGGGAGTGGACATGTGCAAAGAGGATCCAGGCTCAAGGAGTGTTCTGGCATTAGAACAACCCACTCTCTTGGGAATTAGTCCGGTGTCACCCAAAGGGGAGCTCACTACCATGAGAATGGTACTGAGCTATTGATGAGGGATCTGCTCCTGGAGACTCAAAAACCTCCACTAGGCCTCACTTCCTGACACCCCAACACGGGGGATCAAATTTCAACATGGGTTTTGGTGCAGACAAACAAATCGTATCCAAACCATAGCAGCCCTGGAAGACTCACTTGCTCTTTCCGTGAGCATTCCCACCCTCATTTATCATCCTTCCATATTACAGAACTCAGTATTGTAGATGTATAGTTCTTTGCTTGCTTTTAAATCTTTGAATAATTATTACTATCATCTTACCTAAAAGGACACAGCAGATAGTCATAAGTAATAATATTTTCAACAAAAAAATAAATTAGTCTTATGGGAGGTCTTTTATTGAAATAATATGCCATCTCCACAAGTCCTTGAATTATTAAAGTGTTTGTGGTACATGTAAAGACAAAAGCCATAGAAATGTGCAGCATTTATAAATTGAAGTCTAACGAGGAGGCTGAGCGGGCAGAGTCAGGACTTTAGTACACAGGGTTTGCTGAGCCTGGAGCCACAAAAGGCTGCCCAGAGCCACAGCAGGCTGCCTGAGCAGAGTGAATTTGTTTAACTGTGACCTCTGGGATTAAGCAACAGTAAAATTTAAGGATGAGTGCTTTAGTGAATTTGACCTCCCTTATTACAATCGGAGATGTTAAGATTTGCAGTCTGTGTGTTTTAAGAGTGCCCAGGTTGTCTGTAGGTAATCTGGGAGTAGTAACATAGGCTGTCATATAATAAATACTCTAAATATCCTAAAAGAATAAGATTTTTAGTCTCTTTAATGTTTCATTAACATAGAGCTTTTTAACTGGTCCTCTTGACTCAGGATGCTACATGAACTGAAAGGAGAAAATGATGTTTCATGAGCTCTTTCCATGAAAGTCATCCCTGTTGAGATAGCTGACCCTGAGATGCTGCTGTATTCCTTGATCACTTCTAAGAGTTTTGTTTCCAGCTGTAGGATCATATCATCAGTGAAGAGTGAGAGTTTAATCTTGTCTGACCCTATTTGGATACCTTTGATCACCTTGTCAAGCCTGATTGTGATGGCTTAGACTTCCATTACTATGATGAATAGCAGTGGAGACAGTGGACATCCTGGCCTTGTTCCTGGTCTGAGTGGAAATAAATGTTTTTAATTTTATACCATTAAACATGATGTTGGCTGTGGGTTTGCTGTAGATGGCCTCTATCAGTTTGAGAAATGTCCCTTCTGTGCCTGTTTTCTTAAGTGTTCTGGTCATGAAAGGATGCTGGATATTATCAAAAGCTTTTTCTATGTCATTTGAGAGAAACATATAGTCTTTTTTATCTTATTGATGTAATATATTATATTTATAGATTTCCATATGTTGAACCAACCCTGCAAAACTGGAACAAAACCAACTTGATCATGGTGTATAATTTTTTTGATGTGTTGTTGAATTCTGTTTGCTATATGACTATTTTTGCATTGATATTCATTAACGATACTGGTCTATAATTTTCTTTGTTGGATCCTTGCCTTGTTTGAAGATTAGAGTGATATTTGCTTCGTAGAATGTGTTGGGAAGTATTTGTTCTTTTTCTATGATTTGGAAAAGGTTGTATAATATAGGTACTAGTTCTTGAAAGGTTTGATAGAATTTGGATGTGAAGCCATCTGGTCCTGGACTTTTCTTTTTTTGGGAGATTTTGTATTGTTGATGCTATTTCAGTGATTGATATAGGTCTATTCAAGATTTCTAATTTTTTCTGGTTGAGTCTAGGAAGGTGGCGTGCTTGCAGGTGTTGGTTCATTTCCTCTAGATTTTCATATTTCTGGGAATAGAGTTTTTTCTAGTAATCAGTGAGGACTTTTTGAATTTCTGAAATGTCTGTTATTATTTCTCCTTTATCATTTCTGATAGACAATATTAGAGATTTTACTTTTCTGTTTCCAGTTAGGTTGGCCAAAGGTATATCAATTTTATTAATCTTTTCGAAAACCCCACTTTTTGTTTCATTGATCTTCTGAATGACTTTTTTGTTTTCAATTTCATTTAATTCTGCCCTAATTTTGGTTGTTTCTTTTCTTCTGCTAGGTTTGGGGTTGGAATGTTCTTCCTTTTCTAGTTGCTTGAGATGATCCATTACGTTGTTGACTTCCTCTCTTTCTGTTTCCTTGATGAAAGCTTGCAATGTTATAAATTTCCCTCTTAGGACTGCCTTTGGAATATCTCAAAGGTTTTGATAATTCATGTCTTCATTATCATTTTATTCCAAAAATTTGGTGATATCCTGCTTGATCAGTAGCTTTTATACACGCCAACAATAGTCAAGCTGAAAATATAGTCAAGGACTCTATTGCTTTTACAATAGCGTGTCAAAGAAGATGAAATACCTGGGAATTTACCTAACAAAGGTCATGAAAGATCTCTATAAAGAGAACTATGAAACTCTGAGAAAAGAAATAGGTAAAGATGTTAACAAATGGAAAAACATACCATGCTCGTGGCTGGGAAAAATCAACATTGTTCAAAAGTCCATGCTTACCCAAAGCAATCTACAGATTTAATGCAATCCCTATTAAAGCACTATTATCATACTTTATAGAGCTTGAAAAAATAGTCTTCATTTTATATGGAATCAGAAAAAACTTTGAATAGCAAATACATTACTCAGAAATTAAAAAAAAATAAGTAGGTATAACATTAAAAGACTTTAGGCTATATTATGAATCTATAGTGATCAAAACAACATGGTACTGGCACAAAAACAGAGCAGTAGATTTACAGAACAGACTAGAGAACCAAGAGATGAACCCAGCTACTTAGCATCATTTGATTTTCAGCAAGCCTATCAAAAATATTCAGTGGGAGAAAGACTCCCTATTTAACAAATGGTGCTGGGTGAACTGGCTGGCAACCTGTAGAAGATTGAAATTGGATCCACACCTTTCACCATTAACAAAAATTGATTCTCACTGGATAAAAGATTTAAACTTAAGACATGAAAGTATAAAAATGGTAGAAGAGAGTGCAGGGAAAACCCTTGAAGAAATTGGCCTGGGAGAATATTTTATGAGGAGGACCCCCTGGACAAATGAAGCAACACCAAAAATACATTACTGGGATCTGATCAAACTAAAAAACTTCTGCACAGCCCAGAGCACAGTAAGTAAAGCAAACAGACAAGCTTCAGAATGGGACAAGATTTTTGCAGGTTATGCTTCTGGCAATGGTCTGATACCTAGAATTGACAGAGAGCTCAAACTAATCAATAAGAAAAGAACAAATAACCCTATTTCTATGTGGGCAAGAGACTTGACCAGAAACATGTCTGATGAAGTCCGGCGCATGACCTACAAACACTTGTAAAAATGCTCATCATCCTTAATCATCAGAGAAATGCAAATCAAAACCACTTTGAGATACCATCTAACTCCAGTAAGATTAGCCCACACCACAAAATCCCCAAATTACAGATATTGGTGTGGATGCGGAGAGAAGGGAACACTTCTATGCAGCTAGTTTGAATGCAAGCTAATACGACCTTTTTGGAAAGAAGTTTGAACACACAAAGAACTAAAAGTAGACATACTGTTTAATCCTGCAATTCCTCTACTAGGTATATACCCAGATGATCAAAAATTATTTTACAACAAAGACGTTTGCACCAGAATGTTTGTTGCAGACCAATTCATAATTTCCAAGATGTGAAAACAGCCCAAGTGCCCATTGGCCCAGGAATGGATTAACAAATGGTGGTATATGTGTACCATGGAATACTGTGTAGCCATAAAAAAGATGGAGACTTCACATCTTTTGTTTTTACCTGGATGGAGCTGGAACATATTCTTCTTAGTAACATATCTCAAGAATTGAAAAAAGTATCTTATGTACTCAGTACTACTAAGAAATCAATATATAACCATCTAAATACTCATACAAATGGTAAAACATAACTATAGTCCAGAAAGTAGAAGGGAAGAAGAAAGAGAGGGGAGGGGGGATATGGGAGGAGGGAGGGTATGTAGGGGTACCTCACCTAATGTGCATGATGCAATGGTACATTTCAAAACTATTAAGAAATGAGTATAATCGTGATGGATGTGTTACTTATTTCAATGTCAGCATTTCACATTGTATATCAAATCAGTATACTGAACCCCATAAATGTATCAATGTACAATGTTATGACTTAGTATAAACAACAACAAAAAAATCAGACAAAAAAAAAGTGATACCTGAGCCTTGTCTGTGCACTGACCAGACTGTTCGGTTCTATTCTCACTGGTACTGGGATGAGCTGAATTTCTAATCACTGAACTGTTTGTCACTGTTTTGCTGACTGCTTTAGCATAGGATAAAATGTGTGTTACTCTAAAGCCAACAGGAAACTGATCAGTTGTCCTCAGTTTGTAACCAGACTTGGTATCACTTTGCCTATGCTATGACCAAAGGGGAAAACCCTAATCATTTCACTTCAGACGGCCAAGAGAAACGCAGCGATTAACCACTGATCCCTGTTGCAGACTGATGAGGAAGCTCATGTGTCTTCTAATAGGGTGAGTGGTGATAGAGCACTGGAGATGTCCATTTGGGCCACAGTGACCTTCATAGGCATCTTGCCCACCCTACATCACAGTTTGTGCGTATGAAAGTGTTGCATGTGATTCTGCAGGGCCACAGGGCGTGTGGGAATAAACGAGGCTCCTGAACTAGAACGTAAATAAAGCAGTGGTTATTTATTCAGTAAGGGGTCAACCACTTTCACTTGGGTTTGGCAGAGGCTCAAAACCAGGCAGGGGAATGGGAAAGCTTTAGATGGGAAAGAGGGCAGGCTTTGGGTAGACCCTGGCAGGAGGCTGCAGGTGTAGGGACACTAGGGACAGATTGACAAAAAGCCAGGCATCCCACTTCGTGGGCTTGGGGAATCCATCTGGCTTCTCAGATTGGTTCTGGGTTGGAAGTGAGTATGAAAGTTAGGGAAACTTCATTGATTAGCTGAGTCCTGAATGTTTCAGGACAACAGAGCCCAGGTTGTGACTGAGAATTCTGCTGTAGCAAGTAGGTTAGCCATTCTGCACAGTAAGACTTCAGGGGACTGTATTACAGTGTCAAAATATTAAATACATAAGGCTAGGCTGAATTACTAAGAAAGTTGAGTATGAGAAGAGGAAATTTTGTGTTGGGAAACGTGACCTGCTGTACACTGCAGAGTGGGTCACAAGAAACAAGAGGGGCATGATGGAGGCCTGCGCTGCCATCTTGGAACAGGAAATGCTTGTCCACACAGCTGACTAAGGTGTAAAGAAAACTTTTTTAAAAAAATGTTTTAGATTAATATGAGGGTACATATGATTAGATTACATTGTTTGCATTTGTGCAGTAACGTGCAAGTTGTCACTTAGCCCTTCACCCAGGATGTGTGCCAAACACTTACTTTCTGCCCATTATTTGGGGATGGGAGTTTACTGAACCCTCTGCCTTCTCCTTACTTCTGGAATTTAATCATGTTTTTCTCTTATGTGGGCCTGTGGTTTTTTGTCTACTACTTTCAACTTAGTATTGAGTACATGGGATATTTGCTTTTCCATTCCTGAGATACCTTACTAAGGAGAATGTTCTCCAAGTCCATCCAGGTAAATACAAAAGAGGTGAAGTCTCCCATCTTTTTTATGGCTGAGTAGTATTCCACGATATACATATACTACAGTTTATTAATCTAATTTTGGGTTGGTGGGCACTTGAGTTTTCTTTTTTGGCACTTAGGTTGTTTTCACATCTTTGCAATTGTGAATTGAGTTGTTATAAACATTCAAATGCAAGTGTCCTTATGATAAAATGATTTTTTTCCCTGTCTTGGTAGATACCTAGTAATGGGATTGCAGGATCATATGGAAAGTTTACTGTTAGGTCTTCAAGGATTCTCCATACCTTCTTGTGAAAAGGTCATGTTAGTTTGCAGTTCTACCAGCAGTGCATAACTGTTCCCTTCTCTGCACACCCATGCATCTGCAGCTTTGGGATCTTGTGATATGGGTCATTCACACTGGGGTTAGGTGATATCTTAGAATGGTTTTGATTTACATTTCTCTGATGCTTAGGGCTGATGAGCATTTTTTCATGTGTTTGTTGGCCATTCTTCTGCAAAAGATTCTGTTCATGTCTCTTGTCTGATGATTAATGGAGTCAAATGCTCCTTTCTTGTTGATTTGCTTTAGTTTTCTGTACATTCTGGTTACTAGCCCTTTGTCAGATTCATAACCTGCAAGTATCTTCTATTCTGACGGTTATATATTTGCTTTGTTTATTTTGTTCTTTGATGTGCAAAAGCTTTTTAGCTTGATCAGGTCCTGTTTATGTATTCTTGTTGTTGCAATTGCCAATGGAATCTTCTTTCATAAATTCTTTCCCCATCTGGGAAGGATCAACATTGTTAAAATGTCTATACTCTCATAACAATCTGCAGATTTAACATTTAAATTAAAATACTGACATAATACTTTGAAAAACTGAAAAAATAATTCTTCGATTTATACGGAACCAGAACAAAAAACCCACATAGTCAACACTATTCTATGAAAGAAAAACAAATCTAGAGGCATCATGTTACCAGACTTCAGGTTAAACTGCAGGTGTATAGTGATCAAAACAGCATGGTCCTGGCACAAAAACAGAGACATCAATCTACGGAACAGAATACAGAACCTAGAGATGAAACTAGGCTCATATCACTTTTTGATCTTCAGTAAACAAACAAAAGTACACAGGGGGGAAAAAATTTTTATTTAATAAATGGTACTCAGAGAAATCGTTAGCCTTATGTAAAAGACTGAACCTGCACCTCTTACCACTTACAAAAATTAACTTATGCTGGATCAAAGATCTAAGACATAAAACGGCCAAGAGAAACGCAGCGATTAACCACTGATCCCTGTTGCAGACTGATGAGGAAGCTCATGTGTCTTCTAATAGGGTGAGTGGTGATAGAAGAA
This sequence comes from Arctocebus calabarensis, assembly GCA_963573935.1. Classification (NCBI taxonomy): domain Eukaryota; kingdom Metazoa; phylum Chordata; class Mammalia; order Primates; family Lorisidae; genus Arctocebus; species Arctocebus calabarensis. The sequence continues at coordinate 38,320 of CAUYON010060573.1, forward strand.
AATGTGAGAAAAACTCTTAAGGCAAACCTTTAGACAAAGTAGGCTCTGAATGCAGATTGTGAGATGTAGTCTATACAGCCCTAGTTGATGTCACCCTATGTCATTTGAATCCCATGCTTTATTGGCACCATCGCCCTGCCCTCTGATAAAACAGAACCAAAGTTTGTTTGATTGATGTGAAAAGTGAAAAAAGTTAAAAACAATGGCTCAATTTCCTCAATTTTTTCTTTCTTATTGTTTAACAGTAGCAGATTTAATTGTAATTATTTAGAATTACAGTAGTAATAGACATTCCATATTTATATTTTATAGTGATGAGAAACATAATGTTTGTGATTTATGTTACATTCTTGAAATAAAATGTCCTTGTTAAACTAGTTTTTAAAAACTAGTTTTTCCTTTTTTTTCAAGCATTAACTTTCTCCATTGCTCTTAGTAATTTCATTGATTTCTGCTGTTATTTTTTTTCCTTCATCTCTTTTAGGAAATATTTTGCTATTCCTTAATTTTTTTAGGTACGAGCTTAGATTATTAGCATGAGAACTTTATTCTTACTATGTTTTACTTTCTTTCTTTCTTTTTTTTTTGAGACAAAGTCTTACTTTGTCCCCCTGGGTAGAGTGGCCTGGCATCGAGGCTCAGAGCAAATTCAAATTCTTGGGCTCAAGATCTTGTTGTGTCAGTCTCCCAATTAGCTGGGCCCACAGCACCTTCCATAATCCCCAGCTGTATTTTTTTTAGAGACAGGGCTGGTCTTAAACTCCTGAACTCAGGCAATCCACCTGCCTAAGCCTCCTAGAGTGCTCTTTCTACTTTTTAAAAAATATATATTTATTTAAAAAATGTTAAAAAACTTGAGCTTACTGCATCCAGTATTTTGAAGCAGTCTCTCACACATGTACTTACCAGGTCTGGTTCTTGCTTAGCGTCTGAGATGAGATTAGACCTGGCACTTTCAGAGTGGTGTGGCCATGCATTCCTTTTTTTTTTTTGGTCAAAATAAGCAGCTGTTTATTAAGGGCACTTTAATACACATATCGTAAAATTGAAAAATCCTTTAGGTCTTTTTGGGGAGAGTGGGTTCCTGGTGATCATATGTCATATACAGTATGTTAAAGATGGGCAATGCCTGTCTGCAATGTGTATCTGGTAACAGCAATGATAGAAAATCAATCTGTTATAAAGACAGGCTCCTTCCGAGTCTCTTAGTATGAGGGATCAGGGATAATTCCATGAAATCAAGGAGCTTAGCTTAAGAGTGGAAAGATTTAGAAAGGACAAGATGACTTTGATCAAATATATGAAAACTTCTTACAGAGAAGGAAGATTTGAAGTGCAATGAGAAGAATGAACAAAGATAATAGGCTTAGTTTGTCTCAGTAAAAGAAAGACATTTCTATCAATTAAAACTGTCCTCTAGTGAAATAAGCAGGGGGTGGCACCTGTGGCTCAAAGGAGTAGGGCGCCAGCCCCATATACTGGAGGTGGCAGGTTCAAACCAAGCCCTGGCCAAAAACTGCAAAAAAGAAAAAAAAAAGAAATAAGCAGGAAGAGCAGAGAGAGGGAAGGGGGGAAGGGGTGGGGGGGGGTCTCAATGTGTGACATACCTTTTGGGGCAAGACACAAGTATAACAGGCACTTTACCTAGCAAGTGCAATCAGTGTAACCTGGTTTCTTGCACCCTCAATGAATCCCCAACAATAAAAAATAATATAAAATAAGCTACCAAGGGAGGCAGTGAACTTCTTGTCACTGGAGATGTTCAAGACAACACCAAGTGTCAATTTTAGGGAGAGTTATGCAAAATGATAAAAGACTTCAGCTTTTAAAAAGTATTGCTCTGAATCTTTATTAAATAAGTTCAATGATATTTTATCCATTGGAAATTCTTTCTATTTCATCTCCCTCTGCCTCATTTCTTCACAGTCCTGAAATATCCTCTCCACACTGCTTTACGATGTCTGTTTTTCCTCTCCCCTTCCCCCATAGGGAACAAGAATCTCCTTCTTTTTTTGTTTTCATTTTTAATGGCATTTTCTTAGTTATTGTGTTCAGACATTTATATTCTGCATTTATTAAGTTTCACTTGTACCCTTCTAAGATGCACTGTAGTTGTGGTCCCACCAATTACCCTACCTCCACCCATCCTCCCCCCTCCCCTCTCCTCCCTTGCCCCTTTCCTCATATTCTGGTGCTATAATTGTTTAATAGCCTTCATATGAAAGCTATAAATGAGATTCATAGTAGGGCTGAGTACAGTGGATACTTTTCCTGCCATTCTTGAGATACTTTGCTAAGAAGAATATGTTCCAGCTCCATCCATGTAAACATGAAAGAGGTAAAGTCTCCATCATTCTTTAAGGCTGCATAATATTCCATGGTGTACATATAGCACAATTTATTAATCCATTCGTGGGCCAATGGGCACTTGAGCTTCTTCCATGACTTAGCAATTATTAATTGTGCTGCAATAAACATTCTAGTACAAATATTTTGTTATAATGTGCTTTTGGTCTTCTGGATATATACCTAGTAGAGGAATTATAGGATCGAATGGCAGGTCTATATTTAGATCTCTAAGTATTCTCCAAACATCTTTCCAAAGGAACGTATTAGTGTGCATTCCCACCAGCAGTGTAGAAGTGTTCCCTTTTCTCCACATCCATATCCATGCCACCATCTCTGGTTTTGGGATTTTGTTATGTGGGCTAATCTTACTTGATTTAGGTGATATCTCAGAGTAGTTCTGATTTGCATTTCTCTAATGATTAAGCATTCAGAGAACAATGATGAGCATTTTTTCATGTGTCTGTAGGCCGTGTGCCTGCCTTCTTTACAGAAGTTTCTCTTCAAGTCCCTTGCTTACCCTGAGATAGTATCACTTGTTCTTTTCTTGCTAATATGTTTGAGTTCTCTGTGGATTCTGGTTATTAAACCTTTGTCAGAGACATAGCTTGTAAATATCTTCTCCCATTCTAAGGTCTGTCAGCTTGCTTTACTTACTGTGTTCTTGGCTGTGCAGAAGCTTTTTAGTGAGCATGTCCCAGTAGAGTAATATATATATATATATTTTTGCAGTTTTTGGCTGGGTCTGGGTTTGAACCTGCCGCCTCCAGCATATGAGGCCTGTACTCTACTTTTTTGAACCCCTGGTGCAGCCCCTCGGTAGTGTATTTTTGATGCGGCTCCAATTGCCTGGGGTTGGGGGGGGGGATCCTCCTCATAAAATATTCGCCCAGGCCAATGCCTTCAAGAGTTTTCCTTGTACTTTCTTCTATTATTTTTATAGTTTCATGTCTAAAGTTTAAATCGCTAATCCAGTGAAAGTCTATCTTAGTTAAAGTTGAAAGGTGTGGGTCCAGTTTCAGTCTTCTACAGGTCACCAGCCAGTTCACCCAGCACCATTTGTTAAATAGGGAATCTTTTCCCCACTGAATGTTTTCAATTGGGTTGTCAAAGATCAAATAACAGTAGGTAGCTGGGTTCATCTCTTGGTTCTCTATTCTGTTCCATATATCTACCTCTCTGTTTTTGTGCCAGTACCATGCTGTTTTGATCACTATCAACTTAGTGAATTTCTGAGATCTGGTAGCGTGATTCCTGTTGCTTTGTTTTTATTTCTGAGTAATGTCTTGGCTATTTGAGGTTTTTTCTGATTCCATATAAAATGATGCTTTATTTTTTCAAGATCTTTAAAGTATGACAGCTTTAAAGTATGGAGCTTTAGTAGGGATTGCATTAAAATTGTATATTGCTTTGGGTAGTATGGACATTTCAACAATGTTGATTCTTCCCAGCCACGAGCATGATATGTTTTTCCATTTGTTTCCATCTTCAGCTATTTCTTTTCTTAGAGTTTCATAGTTCTCTTTATAGAGATCTTTCATGTCCTTTGTTAGGTAAACTCCCAAATATTTCATCATCTTTGGCACTACTGTGAATGGAATAGAATCCTTGACTTTTTTTTCAGCTTGGCTATTGTTGTTATGTATATAGGCTACAGATTTACATGTGTTGATTTTGTAACCTGAGACACTGCTGTATTCCTTGATCACTTCTAAGAGTTTTGTAGTAGAATCCCTGGTGTTTTCCATATATACAATCATATCTTCTGTGAAGAGTGAAAGTTTAATCTCTTCTAACCCTATGTGGATACCCTTGATCGCCTTTTCTTCCCTAATTGCAATGGCTAAAACTTCCATTACAATGTTAAAGAGCAGTGGAGACAACGGGCAACCTTGCCTGGTTCCTGATCTGAGTGGAAATGATTTCAATTTAACTCTATTCAATACAATATTGGCTGTGGGTTTGCTGTAGATGGCCTCTATCAGTTTAAGAGATGTCCCTTCTATGCCAGTTTTCTGAAGTGTTCTGATCATGAAGGGATGTGGATATTATCAAAAGCTTTTTCTGCATCAATTGAGAGAATCATATGATCTTTGTTTTTTAATTTGTTTATGTGTTGAATTACATTTATAGATTTATGTATATTGAACCAGCCTTGAGACCCTGGGATAAAACCCACCTGCTCATGGTGTATAATTCATTTGATGTTTTGCTGGATTCTGTTTGTTAGGATCTTGTTGAATATTTTTGAATTAATATTCATTAGTGATATTGGTCTATAATTTTCTTTTCTTGTTGAGTCTTTTCCTGGTTTGGGGATCAAAGTGATGTTTGTTTCACAGAATGTGCTGGGAGGTATTCCTCCTTTTTCTATATTTTGGAAAAGATTGAGTAATACAAGTACTAGTTCCTCTTTAAAGGTTTGGTAGAATTCTGACATGAAGCCATCTGGTCCCCTGCTTTTCTTTTTAGGGAGATTTTGTATAGTTGATGCTATTTCAGAACTTGATATAGGCCTGTTCAACATTTCCACTTCATTTTGGCTAAGTCTTGGAAGGTGATGTGCTTCCAAGTATTAGTCAATTTCCTTTAGATTTTTATATTTCTGAGAATAAATTTTCTTGTAATATTCATTAAGGATTTTTTGAATTTCTGGGGAGTCTGTTGTTATTTTGTCTTTACCATTTCTGATTGAGGACATTAGAGATTTTACTCTTTTTTTTTTTTCTGGTTAGTTTTGCCAAAGATTTATCTATTTTATTGACCTTTTCAAAAAACCAACTTTTTGATTTATTGATCTGTGGTATAATTCTTTTGTTTGCAATTTCATTTAATTCTGCTCTAATTTTGGTTATTTATTTTCTTCTGCTGGGTTTGGGATTGGAATGTTCTTTCTTTTCTAGTGCTTGAGATGTCCCATTAAGTTGTTAACTTCCTCCCTTTCCATTTTCTTGAGGAAGGCTTGCAGTGCTATGAATTTCCCTCATAGGACTGCCTTTGCAGTATCCCAGAGGTTGTGATAATTTGTGTCTTCATTATTGTTTTGTTCCAAAAATTTGATATTTCCTTCTTAATCTTGTCTATGA